>OMKK01074830.1:0-20712 GCA_900302305.1 Polymixia japonica
AGGTATTCTAATGTCAGGGTATGTGTGTGACATTGATAATGACGACCTTAAAACCTGAAGGTCATTGAGAACTAAATGGTGTTTTTTATTCTACCAAATTGTCCCTAGCAGCTGATCTGTTTTTGAACACATGCACGCATACATACACACACACACACACACACAGAGAGTTGGGCCTCACCTCTCCTGTCGGGCAGCATGGGGGAAGATTCGGAGGATCTCCTTGTGGAGCAGCGCCACCTGCTGGAGCCCCGTCAGCTCCTCTCTGAGCTTCACCTCCAGGCTGTAGCCTCTGCCGTACTTCCCCTTCAGATGCTGGATGGAGCCGATACACCTGACAGGAGACCAAGGCACCATTCTCAAGCTGTCAGAGCACTAAATAAGCAGTATGTATCGTTTTCCAAACTTGTAACAACTAGTTTGGAAAGTCGTTGCAAGCACAAACCTTAGCTGGCCAGAAACCATAATGGCCACGCGGTCACAGACAGCCTCAGCCTCCTCCATGTAGTGTGTGGTCAGGACAGCCCCCCGCTGACGATTCTTGAATGCAGCGCGGATGGCCCTCCTAGACACAGAGCAGATACAGAGTTCATGGAGCCATTTAAATTCAGGGCCAGCAGAGGGGCACTGTGATTAGGGAGACCCTGTAGTATAACCTTAAGGTCATATATGAATGTACCCATTAAAGAGCGTCTTACCACATGCGCTGTTTAGACTTAGGATCCATCCCTGTGGAGGGCTCATCCAGCAAGACGATCTGAGGGTTCCCGATCATACTCAGGGCAAAGCACAACTGTAAACAGAAGAGATAACAGGCTAGTCTATCCTGCGTACAACAATATAACAATGCAGAAAAGCATTTAATGAAGCTAAAGTTATGCGCTTGTTTGTGCTTAGTAAACTAGTTGAGATAACAAAATCGTAGTCAGTTTATCTTTTATTCATAATAGCTCATCGAATTATTACGACAAACGCAAATCTCAACTCCAGCGAGATGTAATTAAGTCTTTTATTTGAAAGGTCAAAAGTTGAAAGCTTCTGGATTGTTAAGTAAGTTTAGGGCCAGGAGGAGTGCTGAACTGAAGGATGTGGTTTTCTCACCTTCCTCTTGAGTCCTGCAGACAGAGTCTTGGCTTGCTTGTTCAGGTGGTCCTTCAGCTCCAGAGCATTCACAACACTGAGGGAAAAACAAAACAAAAAACAAGGGCTCTAGCTGACAGCAAATCACCAATAAGACAAGCGACATGTTTTGACTGGGCCGTCATCTTATTGTTATTCACTGAGAGGGTCTCGAGGAACAGAAGCTTACCGTTTGATGATACCGGGTACGTCCTGTCCTCGGAGACCCTTGATGGCAGCGTAGATCTCTAGGTGCTCCTGCAGAGTGATCCTGGGCCACAGAGGGTTGACCTGGGGGCAGTAGCCCACGTGCTCCAGGGGGTTGTCGGTCGGACGGAACTCTGTACTGTAGTCACCCATTAGTACCTACAGACACACACAGACACACACACACACACACACACACACACACGTGAGGAATTGATAGCAATTTTGCTTACTCAGTTATATCTGTATTCCCAAATGTTTCCTGATACGGACAGAACACTACACTGATTTAGTCCCCATAAACAGGGATCAGCTGCTGGTAGTTTAGCGTTTGGGTTGCAGAGTGTGCACACCTGTCCAGCAGTGGGGTCTGTGTCTCCAGCCAACATATGCATGATGGTGCTCTTCCCTGCGCCGTTAGGGCCCAACAATCCAAGAACCTCACCTGGGGGGAGAAACGTCAGAGATGGGATTTGTAAATCTATCCATTTTCTGCCTCATGATGCAGACCTTGGCTACGGTTACAGTACAACTGTTGTTTCAAGTGACTTCCATCGTCTGATCAAGTCGGATGCATTAAGGGGCAGGATGTCTGGTTGGGCAAAAAATGTGATTTTGCTCCATTTCCCATCAGACCTTCAAAGTTAGACATGGTAGTGGTCAAGCTTGTGTCTAGATCCGAATTCTAGATAGTCGGGACACAATGCAGCCAAAATGCGCATACAAGCAGTATAATGGGAGAGAGGAAGAGCGGGGCAAATAATGCAGACACAGATGTCATTAATTACAGCAACAGCAGACGCATTACAGACATTTTGGATCTACGGTGATGTGGGACCTTAATGTTTGATCTTCAGAATCAATTCTCTAAAATCCCATCAAAATGGCAAGTGAACGAAGTACCCCAGAAGTCTAATGTCATAACCGTGCATTCTGATCAGCGTTGCCCTATTTGACAAATAGACTAAACGTACCTTTGCGAACGCAGAAAGAGATGTTCTTAGTGGCCACCTTCCTCCGCTTGTTGAGAGAAAAGCCTTCTCTTTTACCCTTGTACTGCTTCCTCAGGTTACTCACCACCACCACCGGTTTCTAAATGGACAGGACACAGGGAGTTAAGAGGGACCAAGTTGGTACTTTATGATGGCCGACAGGCTAAAGAAGGTACAACGGATAGAGGCAGGGCCCGCACATTCAAGCGCTTCGGCGCACCTTCACTAGAGTAACATTGTAAAGAAAAGTTCATCTTAACAGAGCTAGCCGACTGATGCCTACCTCCTCGCAGGACTGGCAGGTGAGGGCCTCCTTCACCCTGGCCTTCTCCATCTGCACATCCTCGTCCTCATTCTGCCCTTCCTCTGGGTTCCTTTCCACTTTGGGCTTAGCCTCAGAAGAGATCCTTTAAAGATTATAAGGAAAAACACCGGCTTTGGGTCAACTCACATCAACTATCAATCGGTATGTATTTCAAACTTTGGAGAAAAAAAAAAAAAGAAATGTTTCATTAGGTTCTAATTCTGTTCTTCTTAGTTATGGTTTTGGAATTCAGACTGAATCCTCCATTTATAAACTGGTATAGATTTAGGTTTTGCAATTTTTGTGTTTATGTGGAATACAGGCAACACACATCAAAGCTAAAGACGCAAATGTACAGAGATGATCAGAAAACTCTCAAATCTCAGTCCATCACCTGCAGAACTGGTCGCTCTTCATGGTCCTCCCCCCGTAGCGGATCTCCAGCCAGCGAAGCAGGAAAAGCA
Source organism: Polymixia japonica (assembly GCA_900302305.1). Classification (NCBI taxonomy): domain Eukaryota; kingdom Metazoa; phylum Chordata; class Actinopteri; order Polymixiiformes; family Polymixiidae; genus Polymixia; species Polymixia japonica. Next base: position 3,087 of record OMKK01074830.1, read on the forward strand.
GGATGATGCACTGAAGATAGGGCTGAACACAGCAACAGATACAATGTTAAAGCTGAACATATCCCTCTGAGCATCCCCCTCTTAGGTGTCTTTGCATATCGGTGCCTGAGGCAACGTAGAGCGTCTGCAAGTTTCATCAAGTTAAATTTAAGAGTTTTAAAGACCTTTTTACTGACAGTCTAAGTGAAATATAAGACAGTTTTCACACTAAACTGATTAAGAAATAAACGTGAAAAAGAGAACAGCTATAGAACAATCAAAGTATATCTGTGTGACTAGGCTGATTTCTCACTAGTAAAACTGCCAACAAGACTTCTAAAAGTTAATTTAAGGTCCATTTCAGGATCTGCAGACAACCAGACTTATATACATACAGCTATGACGGCAATGAGCAGGTTCTGCGGCAGGAAGTCGTACTCATAGAAGGATGAGAGGAAAGTGGCCTGTAGGTGGACAAAAATGTATCAGTGTGTTAACTTTCATTTAGTTTTCATTTCGCCTCTCTCTCTCTCATTTGAAATACAATTTGAACCTTTTCCATAAATGAAGTGAAGATACAACAAAGTGGACGTGCGCGTTTTCCAACAAAAGATTCAGCGAAAGCGACCAGAAGGAACTGACCCTGGTGATGCAGTAGAGGCAGCCCATGAGGGGGTAGAAGGGGTTGAAGAAAGACAACACGTTGTACAGGTTTCTGGTCAGGCCCAGGTAATCGTTCACAAATGACAGCTGAACCAAGGAGGCCGACACCACACACACCTGAGATAAAGTAGAAGAACACAAGTGTTGTTGCGCCACAGTAAGGATATCAAGGCAACTGTTTATCTGGATAACCATGGTTATTACATTATTAATTATGGAAAGTAAAATTGTGATGCACAATTGCACAATTCTACGCAATTAATAGCGCATATTATGGTAAACGTTCCTAGCTTCTACATGAAACAACACAAATTTGCTACACACAAGTCACCCTATCTCACCATCATGGAGACAACAGAGAAGAAGTCCCTGTTGCTCTGAACACGGGCGAAGCCAAATGAAACCACGTAGGTGAAGAGGATCATCGCTGGGCCGAAGCCGACTGTACACAGGATCTAGGAGAGGAGACATGGAGGGAGACAAAGTTGAAAGTGGAGAAGTGTCTCGGTAAAGCTCATGAAACATCAGTCAACAGTGATGGGCAACGCTTTAAACTACTGCCCAATTAAGTTATAAAAAAATTGTCTATGTGCATGTGTCCACGTCGGCGGCGCGAACCACAACGGTGAGGTTGCTGGAGGTGAGCAGGTTCCCAGTGTGGAAGGAGAAGAGGATGGTGGTCATGCTGAACAGGATGAGGTAGTAGAAGGGGATGTCCACCGCTGCCTGGCCGCACCAGTAGGCTGACGGCACCATGCCCGAGATGCGTAGGGTGGAGCGGCACTTGATCTGCAGGGGAGGACACATTGTGGTTATATACGCAATATTGCTGCAGAATGATTGTGTATGGAAATGTGCACAAGGCATGACTTAATATAGACATATTAGATGCGTATAATGCTATATAAAAACATGCAAGAAGATAAGTCCCTGAGAAGATACCATTCCTGCATGGTGCCTGAATGTAACATTGGTACTATATGTAGATACTGTGAAGTGCTATACATTCTTGTGTGTGAGAAACCAAACAACCTGCTGAACAAATAAAACAATGTTCTATTATCGATATCAAAATCATCTTCATCGGGACTGAGGCCTCACCTCTCTGTCTCGAGTGTGGTCCATTGCAAAGTAGGCTGGCATTCCAGCTGTCAGCATGCCAAGTATGATGGCCTCGATGTACACCAGGGCATAGGATGTGGCATCTGGCATTTGCTGTGGATTTGCCAATAGAAGCATTAATTCACTTCATTTTAACATCGCATAGACGGAATGTGGCTTATAATTGTGTTCTTGAATGCTCACATAGTCAAAAGGTTTGGTCCAGGTTCGGATCTGTCCGGTACCATTGAGGCCTCTTAGAAGAGCATTGCTCAGAACATTAACAGCCATGGGCAACGAGTGGACTGTGGTGCTGTTGAACGCGACGCTATATTTGAAACCCTGTTAACAGAGAGATAAATAAATAAAAAGACATTGAGAGGGGCATTGGTTCCAATTTTAACACACCAGGGCACTGGCAGGTGAATGAGCCACTCTACTTAATTAGCAGGTTCTCAATTAGGGCACTTAGTGCAGAGCGCCCCTCGTACTGAGAGCACTGCAATCGGGATATTTCCAGCATGTGATCATAGGCTGAGGAGGTAGAGGGGACATCAGCTCTCAATTAACACACTGTCCTTGGTCTTATCAAACACACTCAGTCTAGCACACTTCATACTGGCCTTGTTGGATCCCGTTACGTTGATGGCAGCGCTGTGAGGAGCCGCTGCCATGTAGTCACTCTGCTTCATTATCTCTACTTTGATGTCCTGTGACTCCAGGTTGTGGATAAAGTCAGAGATGTCAGAGCCTATTAAGAAAAGGACAACAGACTGCTAACGGCGTGGGGAAAGAAACAAACAATCTAACCATTGGAGTTAAGCGTCGGGGAAACTTAAAAAGGGATATTCACAGAGGAAGATAAGACTTGTGTACTTTTATAACTACTTTATTAAATACTGCTGCTAATTTAGAAATGCTAATTTAAAGCTGATCTGGTGTCTCGTCTATCATAAAAGAACCTTCAAACATGAGTACAAATTATGGAACGCTGTGGGCATATCATTTAATACAGAGTGTAGTTTTCATATCGTCAGCCTGAAGTATTAAATGGACGGCTAATGTCCAGAAGCAGAGTATCACATTTGCTTCTCATTATCCAATAAAAGATTGGTCCATTTACAAAAACAAATGTATATGGCTTAGGAAGTCTCCAACACTAACCAGAGGAGTTCTGAACCAGCAGGCTGGTGGCGTACTTCCTGGGGGCCTGGTTCCGTTTCAGGAGATAGATGGGCTGGAACTGCCGGTCTGGGGAGTGGATCTGGATGTTGCCCGTGGCTAGAGATAGGACCAGCACCGCGGCCACAAACACCAGGAACAGGGCCAGCCTGGGCGAGAGGGGAGAAGGGAGTTACAGAGAGGGGAAATGGAAAGGGCGAGAGACACAAGGAACAGGTAAAGAAAGAGCGAGAAGAGAAATGGTGTGTAGAGTTACATTACGTAGTTACATGAGGAGATTGCCAAAAATGTGACTCAATTTTGAGGTGGGGAGGGGGTGTCTAACTTTTCCTCGCACGCTCACGTGTATACGAAGGCCTTCCTCTCCCTGCGCAGGTTGAGCATGTGCAGCCAGGCCACGGTGCTGAACTGCTGCCTCCACAGCGCATGGCCCGACACCACGTCTGGCTTGCTGTCCGAGAAGGTCAGCAGCCGCTGGTCCGTGTCGTCCAGGGAGGAGGCGTCGCATTCATCCTCCACCTGCTCCTGGTTAAAAACACTATAGTCTGAGGGGAGGGACACACGCACGCGCACACACACACACACACACACACAGAGCAAACAGAGTCACAGAGGGATAGGGATGCTCTCAAAGGTACCGCATTCCATGGGAAGACACAGTGACCAACGTGATTCACTTCAGAACGCTGTACTCACCAGCCTGGTCCACCTCAGCTTCAGCCTCCAAACGGAGGAAAACGTCCTCCAGCGTTGTCATGGAGACCCCATAGTTTATGATTCCCAGGTCAGGCCGACAGTCAAGTTCAGAGAACAGGCCTGAGAAAGGCATATTTGCAAATGTTATTTGACCCAGATCTGGCTAAAGTGCTGTGTACATCAATACAGCTAATAGAGAAAGGCAGCTATTATTTCATTGCTTATTTAGATCATGTGATCTGACCTGGAAATGTGTCCATGCTTTCAAAAGGCAGAGTAAACGTCAGCTCCGCCTCTTGTTGCCTTGACAACTTTGCCTTGGGAACATGCTGCTTGACCAGTGATGTGATATTTTCTGCCTCGCATCCCTCGCTGACAGACATTCTGTGTGGGAAAACTAATAAATTACTACAAATTATGCAGGGCACCTTCTCGTTAGCATTACAAAAAAATACTTGCATCCACAGTAAATTGCTGTAGGACACCACCACACAAGCAAGCATAATATTGGGTTAATCTTTGAGTGAATGAGTCTGGGACTACATGCCATCACAATGCAATGTGAAAAGGGAAAACTAAAAATAAACGTTTAATTAAGCTGTGATATAAATTATAATTTTTAGATGCAATCTTAAATCATCCCATTTTATTGGGAGGGTCAAAGGGTCAAACTAAACACAACTTTATACCTATATTGTATCAATAAAAACAAGTTCAGCAGTGGGCTAATTAGGTTTAAAATATGATTTATAACCATTCATCAGTCAGCTGTAAATGAACCTGGTCATCAACTAGCTGTGTCTTTGTACAGATCATTTTAGAGACATCACTGTGATTCCAGATGTGTCCTGAGGCATCAACTACTTGCCTGAGATGGTAACCCACACCACACTTGGTCTTGAGATACAGGGAGGAGCCCACACACTTCAGCTGACCTTGAGAAATCACAGCTTTGCGATCTGCAGACAAAAACACGCCACCATCAGCGCTTAAAACGTCAACAGGACCATTAACTACAAAATGAGTACAGGTAAGGTGTGGAGACTCCCAAGTTAAGGCTGAATTGTCAACTTATAGAACTTTTATTAAGTACATATGGCTCACTAAACAACAAATATGATTTGTTTCATCAGTTTTTCAATTCAGGTTCCATAGCGCACAGGTGTGGAGGAGTGAAGTTTGTGTTGTCTGACTAAATGGAAATTGCCTCTTGATACCCACAAAAACAAACAAAAAAAAGCTGTGTGTAAAGTTATGAAAACCTCCTACCGGCCAGTATGTCAGCTTCATCCATATAGTGAGTGCTGAGGACGGTGACTCTGCCAGCTCTGCGGCTCTTCAGCAGAGACCACACCTGGTGTCTGGAGCAAGGGTCCATCCCTGCCGTGGGCTCATCCAGGAGCAGAATCTGACACAAACACAGGCTCAGTGGTCAGCGTGGGACTGATCAATACTTAGTACTGGTAACTCCAGGTCCCTTATAGTTTCCAGTCTGGGACCTGAGATACATACACACACACACACACACATGCATGAAGACGCACAATAAAAAAGGCTGATGATGAACAAGACAGAGATTTGTCAGTTTGTCCAGCGGTAACTACAGGAGTTAAAGGAGTTGTTTTACTTTATCATGAATATTAATGTTCACCCACACTAACAATACTATCCATCACCCATATATCATGATCACTTTATTGTATAAGTTGTTTGATCCATTGTCCTTTTCACAGGCCAGTGTTTCCATACTGTCTTGCTTATCAGCCACATTCAAGGTGAAAGTTATCCTGCTCTTGGGAAAGGGAGAAGAGGGCCCACATCGCCCCGTCACTCCCCATGTTCCCGGGAGACAAGCGATATGTTGTAATAGAAATTAAATGTGTTGTGGTACCAAGTGTCCCCATATCAATGTAGCGAGGTGCTGACATTGTAGCTGTATGTTTCAAAGATTGCCAAAGGACCGAAATGTGAGAAATAAAAACTAAACAGTGTGCCCTGATGAAGGAGCTTGCTCCAAAATGTGTAGGGAAATAAGGATGATTGAGGGGCTCATGTTGCCGTGTTTGACTCTTTATAACCTTGCATGTGCCATCTCTCTAGACTATGTGTATCTGTCTTTGTAAGCCTACAATAAGCTATACGCTTGGTTGTAAATACTACTTGGATGTGTGCCTTTTTGTTCATCTAAGTTCATCTTTCTTAGGTCTATCAGTAAGCTCCTGGCACCTTGGGATCTCCCAGAATGGCAATGCCCACAGAGAGCTTCCTCTTCTGGCCTCCACTCAGATTCTTGGCCTGAGCGTCCATGATCTTTTCCAAATCCAGATCCTTTAGGACTTTGGAAACCTAGTGGACAGAGAAAACAGGCATTCGACCACCAACATAACAATCTAGCTTTTTTTTAAATCAACATTTTCCCTAGAGGAAATAAACAGAGAATATACCAGAAGCTCCCCGGCCAATTGGCTAACTGAACACCACGACATGTAACAGCACCTGTGTCACTAGATGTGAATGCATGAACACAGAAGTTACAATATTTACAATGGCTGTTTGAACCTCAAAATTGACATGTTCTTAACCAGTAAAGCTGGTTGAGCATGACGTCAATTGTGGAGTCTCAACTTTTGCTGTCCTTGAGTTCTCTTTGTAGTTAGGAAGTCTGATACACAACTTCATACGCATTCAAATGCTTTTAGTCCAAGGTAAAAACTAGGGATTGGTATTTTCATTTTCTTTTACAGAGAGTAATGGCACGAATTTCAGAATCGCATCGATTACTCGAATGTAGCCTAGTCTATTTTTAGAACACCCAAGACAGGCATTAAAATCAAGTGCGAATAGTCAGCAAACAGTGCATTAAAACCCTTTAGACCCCATTAGAATTCTAGAAGTTTGCTAGTTTACTGAGAATCCTCAATTACATGTGTGTTTTCTTAATTATTCCAATCAAATGTGTTGTGAGGATTAAAGACTCACTGAGTCCGGTTTAATCAAACAATCTCAAAAACAACAAGCACTTAACAATTACTTAATTAACGAGCTGCTTTCATTTTAAGGAGTACAACTTCTTCTTTAATATGGTACCAAACACATGGCAGATGTATGAAATACATGTATATTTTGTCAGACTGTGATTAATATTAGCGTTGTCCTTTGCCTATAACTCTTTTGTAGCCTTTGAGTTATCCATGTGAAAAAAGCACTGATTGCAATATATCCACTATAACTAAATCAAGAAAAAGTCACTTCAGGTCAAGACTGCAAGTGTTTGATCCACTAAATGTTTCTTTCCTACAGTGTCAACTTTCCCATATGACAACAGCAGCTCCATCTGCTGTAGCTAAAGTTACATTGGAAAGTAGAAGAGAAAACCCTCCTTCTGGGCCCACATATAAATATAAGGAGACAGCTGGCATATAATGGATCCGTCTTCCTTAGGGACTACAATCTGTCCCAGGGAACAGTGTTCCCTGCTATGTAGCAAAGTTGATAGTGAGTATTTCAGTGACAAAAAGCAAGTGATTTTAATTCAAAAACTTTTACTTGGCTGACTCTCCATCACATTGTCAGGGTGAGTTTCACAGCGCATTCGTACTGATTCCATTAGCTCGTAAAAACGTGAATGCTAGAGTGGTTCAGACGTTTTTAAAACTACAAACGTAGGGAGGATTAACAGGCTATCAATCAAAGCTTATACCTTCATTTCCAGTTTCTGATACGTTTAAAACGTTGAGAAAAATCCCAGGTATAGCAAAATACATGACAGGTATTCGCGGGCACTATGGGTTCTAAAGGGGAGGACAGCAGGCCAATACAATAATCAATGTAGATGCAATATTGAATGATTTTCATGTGACTAATTGAGTAAATGGGCCCATCCTTAGTAATAACACAGTAGACCCCATTACAAAAGTAGTTTTGGTCGTTACTTTTTTTACAAATGAAGCGGCACAGAACTACCTCGACACAATGAAGACAAGAAAATGTGCATCAGCCATATATTGGAAGTTTTGATTAATATATTATCCATAACATGATGTGGGTACTCGGGATGCACGATATTGAAATTTTGGCCAATATCCGATAATTAACATGATCATGTCAGCCGATACCGATATTTTTTTCATTTCATTGCCATACCACATCTTTTATACTGTAACTAAATGCCTCGTACAGATGCAGACATCTAAAAAGGCTGGCTTAACATTTTCAATCATCTTTGCTCTTGTATTTGTTCTACAGGTAGACCCTTCCCTGTAAAATGCTATTACACTGTTGTCTCAAGTGAAAAAAATAAATATGAAAAAGGGGAAATCTGCTCTCTTCAATAATCACAAAAGGCACTTTTTTAGAAATCCACAGAAAGTTGGATATTTAATTTTATCCATTCAAAATAGGCTAGTAATTTCCAGCTTCACGTTCAAACAGAAATCGCCTATTAGAGTTAAAATAAATGAAAACCGCACACATGCACCTGTAATTAACAAATGAATCAGCTGCATAGTTCCAGTTCAAACAGCACTGTAACATAACCAGGTAGCTTAAGTGTAAGTGAACAACATGAAAACTGATTGCAAACGGCAAATTTGTCTGTCATTGCAAATGTAAAATTTGTTGTCACTTTCAGGAGCTTTGAAAAAATTCCACACTACATTTTCTCCTGTGTAGGCTCACGCAAGCCGACTGTCTTTCAACCAGCGAACATCAACATCAATAATAATGCGTCATATTGTCGATGGGACTTATCGGGCATAATTTTGATATTGGGCCAATACCGATTTAAGCCATTATAAGCCAATACCGATAAGATAAATGATATGTGCACCCCTAGTGTATTACTTTCATCATCAATTATTCACACAGCTTCCATGCTTTCCTCAAGACACGTTCACTAAACGTCACATATCTGCAACTTATCACACAAACTACATCACCCCAAAACTCCCCGACTCATCTTATCAAAGAGGACTTTAAATACAAATCACAACATGGACATAAAAGACAACACAATTAGAAAAGACAATCGGTGCTGAACGGACAGCTCGGGTATAGTGACGAGCTGAATGCACCCTGCTAACTTACCTCCCCGTCAATGTCCGCTGGCAGTATCCCTTTGATGGCGGCAAATATCCTGAGGTGCTCCTCCACAGTGAGCACGTCGAAGATGATGTTGAACTGGGGGCAAATGCCAACCAGCTGCTTCATCTCCGCCCCGTCTGCGATCTCTGCCACGGGGGAGCCGTAGATGGTGGCGGAGCCGTCGGTGGGCGGGCAGATGCCGCACAGGATGTTCATGAGGGTAGACTTGCCCGCCCCGCTGTGGCCCAGCAGGGCAGTGATCTGGCCCTCGTAGATGTCAAAGGTCAAGCCTGAGGAGGGGGAGGTAAACGAGAAGAAGGGATGGCTGGCATTTTAAAGAGCACATCTCTATAAACCACACGTTACAGTACAGGACCTCTCTATGGATAGCAGAGTACATCTCTGCGGTCAAGTCAAAGCGGTATGTCTGTGTATTGTACAGCACTGGGATCAATCCAAACCTACATACAGCATAATAATAAACATTGTGTAACTCGATGCACCTTAAAAACCCACTGATTCATAGAGCGAGAACCATAAACCACTCAAGTGAAGGTATACAGGCCTCACCTCTGAGAGCCTCCACCACATTGTCCTTCTCTTTGTACACCTTGCGGATGTTGTTGATGCTGCCAGGGATGGGATGGGGCAAGAGATAAAGACAGTAGAGAAATGTAAACACACCAGTGGGGTTAGTGTCAACAGAAGCTCTCTGGTTACAGGCAGGTCCAACAGGCCCTCCCTGGCCAAGGCTAATGGATGGAGCAGCAGGGGGCTGGCCGGCACTGGGCCAGGGCCAGGCTGCCCTTCTATATCAAGTTGACATTGATTTTCCTCTGGAAACTCTAAAAGCCTGCATTTCTGTCCTCGTACATCAATAACAGAGGGTTCAATCTCTAAATGTGTGGTCTAACTGTCCGGTAATCTATCTGGTGTCCGGTAACCTATCTGGCACTGCAACAAGCTGCAACAAGCTTCACTTTCAAAAGGTAGAACACTAAGCATGGCTGAAATTCTAAACAGCCCAGTTATATTTGTATAAAAGTTTAGACCGTTACCGAATGGCCTCTTTGCCTCTGAACTCGGGTGAGATGGGCTCGACGGACTCATCTCCTCCAGGAGCGCCGTTCACCTCCGTCTCGTACACAGAGCTCACTTCCACGTAGCGCTTCCTGCGTTTGGACCAATAGGACGGCTTCAGGAAGTACACCAGGGACCGCCTCATACCAAACTCACCTGAATAGGGGATATAGATAAAAGATCACTGTATGTGATTAAAATGTGTGTATGTGTGTGTGTGTGTGTGTATATATATGTGTGCGTTTACCTGGCAGGACCTGGTCCAGGTAGATGGCCAACAGCAGGTAGAGGATACAGTCCACAACCAGCATAAGCAGGGGGACATAGAGAGGATGAGGGCCGTTGGCCAGGGTGGAAAACACTGCTCCATCTCCCTGGGCCTCTAGGTATACCACCTAATAAACCACGCAAACACACAACAGTGAGAGAAGGCCCTAATGGCATTTCCATAAAGGTAAACAAAGTCACAAAGCTAATATTACTAGCACAGGGACAAGCAGCAAGGGTCAAAATCAGTAGGCTAGTGTCTCTTAGTGTCTCATACTTGTTTATTATATCAAATATACAGCCTAGTACTGAAACGCTTATTAAACAGTGGGGTGAAAACTGTAAGAACAAAGTCCAAGCAACATCATAACAACGTGAACGAAAAATCCTGTATGCATTTGGTTACACAAACATTACTAAGTATTTCATTGGACCTCATTTGCTCCTAGGTTACCTGTGGAGGACTGTGTGTGTGTGTGTGTGTTACCTGTGCGATGCCGATGGAGAAGGCACTGGGGGAGAGCAGGCAGAGCAGCCAGACCAGTGGCTGTGGGAAGTCCTTCATCAGCACAGTGAACAGGGACAGGCAGCCAAACACTACTGTCAGCATGGAGCCCACCGTGCTGGCAAACTTAGGCTTCTTGAACAGAGGAGTCAGCATGAAGGAGAAGAAGATCTGTGGAGGGAGGGCGAGGGAGAGAGAGAGGGAGAGAGAGATTTATATGCCCCAGTCACAATAAGAGACAGTCAGCCCCAGGCAGCTATTGACAGTGAAATGCTTAGAGATTAACATGCTATGGGAGGTTGAAATTAGGAAGCCAATCTGAGCGTTAATCCCAGTGATGCATGCTGTTGTATTACAAGTCAAACTGGGAGTAACAGCTGGAGTCAAGAGCCTCTTGCTGAGATAGTTGCACTATGTCTTGAGGGTTGATGCTTACAGGCTGTGTAAGTGTGCCAAACCAAGTAAACAAATGGTCAAATCACTCTGAATTCTGTTTAGTGAAAACCCAATTGTTCGAAAGCGCTGCAGATAATAAACATAGCGACAGCCCCCCCATCGCCGTCTATGTCCATTTTTTAAATTCCCTTATAATGAAGCAGAGTGGAATGTCAACACAGGATTAGTTTCTCTCGCTTATGGAGCTACTTACAGAGGAGATCCCATAGAGGAAGATTAGGAAGAACACAACAAAGAAGTCGCTGTTTGGGAAGAGGGCAGTGTAGGTGGCAATGATGGACATCAATATGGACATTGTGGTCACCAGGGCGGCGTACAGCAGTCCCCATGACAACCTGGTGACAACACACACAACACACGTCTTTATAGTTCTTTTTAAACCAAATGAAACCCAAACCAAGGGGCTAAACCTCTCGTCCTCCTCCTCACCAGAAAGCAGTGTCATAGAGCCCCATCATGCTCATGGTGTCTTTAAGGCGGTGCTCCTTCTCGGCCGCCACGTTGACAATGAGGAAGGTGACAAAGGGCGTGAAGGCCAGGACCAGGTAGATGGAGATGAGGGCGTGAGGGAACTTCTGCACCTCCACAGAGCCCGGCTGGCCCATCATCACCACCTTCAGCTTCATCTCATTCCGCACTGAACGCTTGGTCTTCATCTGTCACGAGAGGAGGAGAGAGACGGACATGCTAAAGCTGCCACATGGGCAGGTGTCAAACCCCAATCAAAATTCCATACTTCTTCTAGACCTTAATTTCCTGAAATACTGAATGCTTTTAATTACCTGTGGAATGACCATGGGTCTACAACTACACCAAATGTGTCGCCATGTCTATTTCTGGACCAAAGAGCAATATTTGTCCTTTATTTCATTGATATTTTATGCAATTCTTATACTTTTCAAGACAAGGCCATTATCAAATTCCTTTTCTATACCTTCCCCAACCTGCGTAGGAACCCAATAACCTATGGGTAAATCAAATGGGTAATAATCCAAACATGGTATGTCACCATCATACTCGTTACTACTTGGTGTAACTCATCCTAAACAGTAAACGCCCCTCTGGCCCCACCTGGATGATGGCCGCGTCGATAAGAGACTGGAGGCGAATGAATCCCGAGTACCAGTAATTGGCTGCTCTGCAGTTCAATGAGCTGGCAAAGCAGTTGGCTGGCGGAGGACAAACACAGTGACAACCACCATTAGAGTCTGTTCTACTTCACACACACTGCCTGAATTAAGTAGCAAACACTTTATTACACTTTACTGCTGCTGAATGGTAATGTTGCTAGTATTTGTATACACATCTGAAATACATTGTTATTTCTAAAATAATTTTAGCCACAGAAATACATAATTAAAATGAAATTAATTTAAAAACTAAAAAGAAACTAAATACAATGGCCCTTTTTACCAATAGACTCTGTGTAATCGCTCGGTAGGGGCAGCTGGTTGTATGGGAAGCGTAGTCTGTAGGAAGTGGCAGTGCTGTCCAGGAAGACCACACCGACGTAGCCTGAGGGCTCGTACAGGCTGGCATTCTCCAGGTCCTCTTCACTGGAAAACAGATCCAGATGGTCCTGCATGGCTGGAAACCACAAAGAGGAAGATGTGAATGGCAGAAGGCATATCTGGTGCAGTGTGATCTATTGGTTTTACTATGGACTTACTTGAATCAGGTAACTAACAACTGCTTTTGTGTGCTTTAACACCTGTGTATGGATCAGATTTGATATATGTCAGTGAGACAGTGATAGCTTCTCTTTTTTGATGCAAACCCTTTTGTGTCAGATCAACGCTTGCAAGGGAAAATACAAGGGTGTACAAGCAAGCAGTTTTTGGGTAGAAGGGCCCAGAGGTACTCACCCATCTCCTGGGCCACCTCCTCCATGATGTGGTTGGTGACGTTAGTGATGGGTGTGTAGCCCAGGCCCTTAAGGAAGTGGTAGTCATCACGATCCAGCTCCATGGTGCTGATGCCGCCATAATAAACGTGAGGATTCAGGGTGCTGATGAGGATCAGCAGGCCCAGCAGAAGCAGAGGCAGAATCAACTCCTGATCAGGCACAGCAAGCAGACAGACACAAAGGAACAGCCTGAAGTTCAACAATGGAAAAACAGTCCTATTCAACTTCTATGAATTTTTCAGTATTCCCTTTGCGTCAATGTTTGATCACTGTCCAAATAAACTACATTAAACTAAACAAAGGCTGTGTCCCAATACCCACACTTGCGGTCTTGTGGACTTAAATGCACGTCCATGCGCTATTTTCACTATTCCTGTGAAGTTACCCTTTTTCCAATAACCAACTCCTAATATAACCTGTATTCAAGGATTCCAACTCCCCTCCCAAGTCCCATGATAAATGACCAGAGGTGCTCTCTCTGCACAAACATGATGCTGCAGCTCGACCTTGAGCGACAGATAGGAAATTGAAACACTAAATTGGGAGCCATTGGCATGTCAAGACCTGAACCCTGAGCCTGCACATCTTTCAAATAGCTATAGATCAGGACGTTCTGTGGCTGACTCAATCAAACTGCCTAAAGCGGATCAGGTATAAACAGTGCATACAAATGCTATCCTAAGGGACTAACACTGGAAAGCAAAGATCTAGGCCTCCTGAGATTTGGGTCACCAGGGATTAGCCATGTACACAATAGACCCAAAAAACTAATTTAGTAAACACTTTTTTTTTGTATTGTCCTCCGAGACAAATCAATAGCTTAACTGTCACACTGGCAAGGCTCTGGGTTGCGCTCGCTACAAAACACTGCACAACACAATTATTTTGATTTCCATTTAATAACCTCTGAAAGGGTTGTGCCAGGCTAAGAAAGCCAATAACAAATGGTGGCATCTCAGCCAGGTAGGAGAACAAGTTCTATTATTTGCTACTCGGCACCGCTGCTTCCTTAAAACCAGTTTCATTCCAGGCTCCCCACAAATGCTACCGCCAGGAAGAAAAGATGAAACAGAGAGACACATTAAAAATGCATTACTGCAACTTAAATCCAAATGAAAAATGCATGGTCTTACAAACACAAAGAGGGGGAACAGGGCAAGAGGGAATAGGTGTAAGCAGTATCATTTACTCAATTCCAGAAATCTAAGTCAAAAAGTTGGGGCATGTTCCGCCGAGGAAAGATAGTTACAGAGTGGTCACAGGGTTATAAACTCTGATAAAAAAAACTGACAACACCCCTGAGTTAAAAGAGTTTGTTCTCAGAGAAACAGATAGATATGACCATGAAAGTGCAACAGTTCTATGGCAGAAGTAACGGACTGAATGAGAGGTAATGGCAGGTCATTATTGCGAAAACAAACCTTAAGATCTTCTCTAAAAGTTGAAATGGAGTTCATAAGCTAATAGATAGCTGTTAGTTAACAGGTAGGTTTTACTGACTCAGTTGTCAACTGAAATTAAGATACTAGTAAAATAGATTAAATATATTAAAGATTAAACCCAACACCCTGCTCAGACAAAAATAGCCTAAGCAGTCAAAGTGAATGCCAGTAATATGACGAATGTAAAACAAACACCATAAGTTTACTCATAAGTGACCATGTGCTCCATATTTTAAAATAAATTAGGTCATAAAATGGGGTGTGGCTTACTATGTCAACTGTCAGGTGCAATAACAGAATGGTAGCTTTGGATTTGAGAAGTGTGAACACTTTAGACCTTGCTTGCATCTAAACCGATTCAAATCAATCTGTTAAAGACAAAGCACCTGCAGACTCTGCTGTTTGGTCCTCCATTTAATGAGTAGATTCTTGTAGAGAAGACTTCTTGTTTGGGGCCAGACTCCAGCGTCTCTTCTATATATGGGCTGCATACTTCCAGCCTGCCTCATCTGAATGACGTATGGCCGAAAAGTTGTCTCCCTAATGCTGGGCTCAGCTGCAAGTCAAAGAAATGCCAATAAACAAATATTAATAAAATTAAATATCAATTGAAATGGCAGCTATAATATGCCTGATCAAATAATAAACACACTGAAATATTTACATCATTAACAGGAAAGATCATGATAGCTTTTACCAGCACAGACATTGGCTTTAAATTAAGACTACTAACAGAGATGCTGTTGACTGACTCAATTTACTTTACACTATGGTTTTACCCATTTTATTACTGTGCAATTGTTTCTGTGCAGCTGGCACTGGTACTGACACTGCGCCCTAGGGGCAGGTTAGAAGGGTAAATTGTTGTACGCAGCTGCATGCATACCTACAAAACCAAGAGCGTCAACCGTAGAGTGAAGCTTTGCTGAGGTCTATTACAAGCAAAATCAACCTGTTAAGTCAACATGTCTAGTGACTACCTAGTAGGACAGATAGCATACGTTAGCCAACCAACTAGTTAACCTGCTGCTGTGCGCTGTTGAAAATTATAACATATCTATATGCTATCAAATGTGTTAATTCGATTAACATTACCCTGCCCCGCTCTATTCCTCACACTGACAAAATAGAAAGTATAGCTTATATGCCAACGTTGACTGATGAATGTGACGCTGGTTTCTAACGAGCTAACAGCACTGTACGCAAGCTAGCACAGCCGATATCAAGAATACATATATGATTTGAGAGAAAAGCCATTGTTTAAGATACTAACGTATGAAATACATTAAGGCATGTCTTCCCTGTACTCTTCCGATTCAGTGGCCTTGCATTTCAGCTTGGAGATATTCTTTTTTTGTCAATAAACCAAACCTGAGGTACTTGTTTCTCTCGTTGCTACTTCCGTCTGTCAAATACAGGAGGACCCAAACGACGTGACGTTGGCCAATCATATCTTGTTTTGGTGTTAATGGCACGGTTTTACACCAATCAGAAAGCGATCAAATCCCTCTCATTGTCGTCAAATTATAATAGAGAGCATTCTACAATTACATACAATACAAGCATTCTAAAATCACAAAACTTGAATTACATATACATCAAATACTATGATAATAAATAATACCTCAATTGATAATAAAAAGTTATTGCATATAGCATGGAAATATCACATTATGTAAATGAGACAGGATTTAAAGCGTAACAGGTGCAGCGTCAACATATTGGACCTCATATATCAATAATTTTCTATGTACGTTTCCTCATTTTTACGAGCTAACATTTGCCGTCGTATTTATCAAATGTTTGGAGGCACTTAATTTCAATCGTATTCCCGTGTGTATGTTGATAACCGGTCGTTAATTGGAAGCGTGACCACGGCCCCTTAACAAGGCGCCGCCTCAGGAAACTCAAATAAGGCTGAATGATGTCAAGGAGGCAGAAAAATAACTTGGAGCCAGCGTGAAGGAGGTAAATCTAGATAGGTAACTGTTCAGTAAAACAAAAATGTATTAGTAATAGAAACAGTGGGGGTTTTGCTCCACAAAAGGCCCACATTTGAAAGAAATTACACAGATACACATAAGTTAATAGCGTTACAGATGTTAAGTGTAGCCTACAAGTCAGACGAAAATGGTTTGATATGAAACGAGAAACGAAAAAAACGAATAAACGATATGCAGGCAAAATATTAAAGCCACGGGATGAACTAACAGTGATCACATTTTATTGTTTATTGTAGTCTAGACAAAATCCAGATGCCAGGATCCTGGAAGTTACATCCCCAAACCCAGTCGTAACGCACATATTAGGGACTCCTAGTCAGCAAATTAACAATTATGAAATCAGTGACAATTCTTTTAATAATTTCAAACGTTTTATTTTACTTAATTAAAATAGTATTTGCAACCACGTTATGTTAATTTATTTATAATGCATCTTGTTTTGGATATTTCAGTATTTGAAAACAAAATACGCAAAAAATAAGCCTATTTAACGACCAATTTAATCAATAAAAGTGAAAGATTTGAGGTAAAAAGCGAACTGCAGTTTACACACTACGTTAGGTCTCAGATTCTCATAAATTTCCTTCACACGTCCGAATAAATCCCAATTTTCATGTCTAAACGTCAGTACAAGTAATTACAAAAAAATCGTTTTCATGTAGCTTAATAAATGAGTCCCAATATCGGCATCTTTAAAGAGAGACGAAACTTTAATGATCCCTGTGAGGATATTGCAATGTTGCAGCAGCAGAACAAAAGTCAAACGTCCAACGGATCAAAGACTGGAATATAGATAAAACTAGCAGGTATAGTATGGGAGGATATAGTTTACAATACAATACAATACAATGAATACAGATACAAAGCATATTTGGCTTATTACCAAGTATTTCACAGATTCAAGGTTGTTTGCAGTTACCCAATTCACACAGTATACACTTTAGTGCAAGGGCATACGTGCAAGGTGTGCAAATGCAAACTCCATCATTGACTATCCACATTACAGACTCACAGATGGGTGTAATATAGCAACAGAATGGGCCCATAAAAAATAGCACTGTCAAAAAGTGTCCATTTATAGAACATGTCTGCGATTGTGTGTACATATCCCTGTATATATATATATCCCTACAACACCAGTGGTGACAGTAAGTGTGTGTAGGAGGGTTGTTGGATATCTGTGAACTGGAGGTAGCCATGCAGAAGAGAAGGCACCGGGAGCTGTGTTGTAACGTTGGTCCTCATGAGTACATCCGATCCCAAT
>OMKK01074831.1:9123-26665 GCA_900302305.1 Polymixia japonica
TCCTTTTTTTTTGATGTCACCTTTCTCAAAGGTGAGTATAGTTCATAATAATAATAATAATAAAACACTTTTTATGCATTTTCCCATTCATGTACGTTTGCACATTTTCTTTCCGTTTGTGAAATTGTATTTAGTTTATTTATCAACACAATGCTGAGATGATTTATGGCATTCACAAGCATGGGGTCAAACTGGTGCAATTTGTTGTATAGGTTTTTTTTTAGGTAGGTATAAATGTAGGTATAATTTTTTTTTTTCCAAGTATACCGACTGCTGCGATGTTCATAATCTCATGCTACACTTCTAAAATGTGGAGAAATAAGAAGTGCCCAAGTGATGACATTTTTTTGTAGGCTTACTGGAAGTGAGTTCCCTCTCCAAAACTCATGTCTTTCCGGGAAAACTGGATGGTTTTGGATTAATTCAGGAAATAAGATCTGTGGCAAACAAATGCATATGATATTCACGCTTCTTCAAGGAAATCTTAGCAAATGAACACTAGGATTAGGACTCTAACTGGGGCACCTTTACAAGACGTTTACGAACTTCGCTCAGTAGATGGAGACATGTGCATGTAGACGTTTGTGCAAACAATCATTTATGCGAAGTGGTTTTGGAGACTGGTACAGCAGGGCTCCTAATTCACACAGCCTACAATGCGCACCATAATGTTCACAATATGTTGAATTAGCGTTTCCAAAGAGGTCATGTTGACGTGCTGGCAGAAGAGTCACGTCGCCACAAAGCATCCTATGCAGAAAAAAGATTGCGAAGATTGAAGAAGTAATGGAGCATAAACTAGAAGAGGGGCAGCTAAGGTAGAAAACAATTCCATGTTCAATATGATGCCCCTTTTAATCTAAACCTAAGGCTAGCCCAGCTACATGAAATGACACTGCTGCTGACAAAGCTCTTTCTTTGTCTTTTAGGATGACCTCAACTTTTAAACCGTTTCACACCCCGTCTACTTTCCATAAACAAATTCGAATTATTTTCTAGTTTGAAATATTGGGAGTGCGCAGTGTGGCAAATGTGGTGGGAAGACCAGAGTACAATGCACATTAGTCATCTCTTTAAATATAACGGATTAGACTATATTGCTTTGAAATGTGAAAATCTCAGATATATTAAAAAACAAAATCATTAAATTGTCAATAAAATGGTCAGATCATTTGTTGCAGTAGTAGTCTCTCACAGTAGAAAAGGGGATTGTGTCCCTCAAAATAAGACCCGCCCCCAGGGCTCACATCCGTATTAGGTTTAGTTTATTCCTGTACAGACATACTAAATTAAATTAGCCAATCAGGTCTCGTGATAAATCAGTAATGTCTGCAACTACTTTCCTAGTAGTGCTTCTGGATAGCTACAGTAGGGTCCTGAGAGGCAGAGTAGTTGGTGAGTTTTACTTCTTAAATGAATCTCTAAAGCACAATACATTCATGAAGCAGACATACAGGGATGTTATGATAACAATACTCATTTACAATGTCAAGCTTGTTTGGTATAGGCTCAAGGTACTGCAGTGAGTTGTCTGTGGCAAAAAGGTGAGGCGAGGTCCTGAGGACACTAAACCACTGTCCTTGTACGAGTCTGTATAGCACAGTAGCCGATATCAGCTTTAATGACAATGCACCGCAGCAGAATACCTCTCAACTGATCTAATTAAACAGATTTGGGACTTTTAATGCTGTGTCTATATAAAGAAGTTTAGTGGCTTGGCTAATACAGTCATCCTGAATGAAATGAGATACATAAAATTAATTATGAACATTGTAGAATCTACATCCCTGAGGCTGAAAAGTGTTATAGTGTTAAATGTGTTGTACATAATTATGCAGACACTAAGCAGTGCAAGTTTTTTGTTTGAAAATGACGTTCACTAATATTATAATAAAATAGTTAATCAAAAAGGTGTTTTAACTGATGAGGATTTTTTTGTTCCTTGTTGAAGACAGGGTTGGAAATTAACTTTTTTTTGTCCATCGGCCACTATGGCTGGTGGATTCCAAAATCTGGATTCCAAATTAGACCTAATTAGACCTAAATTAGACCTTACACACATGCAGTGTGTAACTGCATGTGAAAAATAATGAAACAAGATCTAGAATATTCAAGCAATAGGCTATTTTATTTCATAAGGTAAATATTCTCTAAAGGAAAATACTGACATTCTCTCTCTCTCTCTCATACACACACATAGTACACACACAAGACCCGCCCCTACTCTGCTTTTGATTGGCTCTGATCTCACTCCTCATGCCTAAACCTAACCAACCTAACCAACAAAGGCAATGCGTACTAGCCAATCAGAGGCAGAGTAAGGTGGGTCTTCACGGAATGCTGGTGGGAAATGATTGTAACCTGACGCCTCAGATGGTTAGTTACACAGAACCATCT
Organism: Polymixia japonica; assembly: GCA_900302305.1. NCBI lineage: Eukaryota > Metazoa > Chordata > Actinopteri > Polymixiiformes > Polymixiidae > Polymixia > Polymixia japonica. Next base: position 11,521 of record OMKK01074831.1, read on the forward strand.
CGGAAGTCTTGTCTTGTTGTTTGGAAAAGGGCAAGCATTTTCAAAAAATACTTGGCAGGTGATTAGATGAATCATCTGTCTATCACTGTCTATCATGGGATAATCACCATGGATGTATTAGGTCGTAACACCTAAACCACGCCCGTAGCTGCCAGTAGTTCCTCATAGGACGCTGATTGGTCCGAACCAGCTGTGGTTCGGCCACAATGGCTTTAACTTGAAGCCTGACGAGATGGATCGCGATCGCGATTCTCCCGGTGAACTCGTGATCTTGCGAATCCCGCTGCCTCGCAAGGGAATCACGATTGTGGAATGTCACAAATCGCTCTGTTACGCTACTTTTATTTACCTGCTACTGTGGCTGGTAGGTTGAGAAAAGTCAGCGGGTGTTCATTTCCAACCCTGGCCTGTGGATTCTCTCCTACTATATTCTCTTTGTGCACACCCTGGGAAACCTATTGGTGTTGTGGTCCTGGAGATTTTTGACGGCATAGCCTGATGTTCTCTATGGTAGGCTATTCATTTGCAGGGTATCATATCATTCTAATTTCTGAATTTGAATTCTATATAAATGCTGGTCTAAAATGCTGGGGTTCTTATTTTTAGGAACAGGGGCAATCGTGGCATGTTTCCTAATTTTTGGCACTATTTACAATTGCAGTGGTTGCATGAAGATACATTTAAAAATGCCACTGAGTTGCGCAGCACAGGGCCTAAGTACCCAAACACAGATATTGTCTGGACTTGGAAATTTGTGCTCTTTAGTCTGTCTAAAAAGCCTTGCAATACTCTATTCTTTTATGTCAAGAGTAGCAGCAGCCCTGGTACTTTCACATATTTTACTAATCTGTGTGGTAAAATCATAGGTACACTAAACATTTACACGAGACATTTCTGACTCATTTCTGACTCACCAGGCAGTAATAAACATGATTACTAGATAGTTCCACCAGAAGCATGTTACAGAAATTGATACACGTTTTGAGGGAATGTAGTATTTAATGGAACATGTTACTATGGTATGACTCAGTTTGCATTTTGCTACCAAGAGTTCCTGGACTAGAGTTACTGGACTAGAGTTACTGGACTAGAACTAGGCAATTTGTCATATCCTCTCTGGGTCTGTTCCATAATCAGTATGAGAGAGGAAAGGGGAAGGTTGTTGTGGCATGGTTGTTTACTCACATTAGTGCCTAATTTCAACCGTACATAAATATACTATTTTAGCTTTTAATGACATTATGCATCATATGGTACACTGTCCAATAGGTAAGTATTAGCATTCCTTTACTATTGGTTACTGTAGTGGTGATGGTCATCATCTTACCAATGTTTTCATGTCTCATTGTAAAACAACAAGCACAGAGGTCTACAGAGAGTTTAAATTTCATCGTAAGGTTTTGATAACATGACCTTGACAGTAGTTCCCACATTTGAAGCACACAGAAATGCAGTTTACCCCGTTTCTCATGGGCAATATCAATATTTAGATAATCCTCTCTTACACTTAAAAATTATTCCACACGCCAGATGTTACTACGGAGACCATCTGAGATAAAGAATGAACTAATAAATAAATCTATGCTACAGTAGAGCAAAGACTACGCGTGTTTCACGCTTGGTCCGATCGCAGGGGTTTTTCCAGACCCGAGTCCGTTTACCCCCAGAGTTTGGTACGTTCAGTCAGGTGTGAAAGATGTTTCTGAATTAGAATACAGACCAGGGAAGTGTACTTGAATCTGCTTGAAAACGGGGGTCTGATGGCGTAGCGGCTGCGCCGTAGCCTGATGTTCTCTATGGCATTCATTTGCAGGGTAGCATATCATTCTAATTACTGAATTAGGCCACCATGCAAAGACATGGCACAAGGTGATTTATTAGTAAAAAATTAATTGTTAAATAGAAATGTCCCAATAGGCGTGTTAACATTACAAGCCAAGCTTTCATTACTGGGACACATCTCTCTTCCCATGGCAGCCTCATGAGCCAAAGGTTAGTTCAGCACAGCTCACAGAGGAGACCACATGTGTTGGTTAGTTCACAAGACACATGATCCAGGTATTGTAGTAAAACTTTGTCATGTTTTGGTCAGAGGTTATCTGTGTTTATGGCAGGGACACGTCTACACTAGCTTGACTAGTGTCAGAAATGTGGCTAACATGTGCGCAGTGTAGATGGCTGCCAGGCAGTAATTGAAACAACATGATTTCCCTGGAGCTAAAACAGAATAATGCAGTCATTGATCAGTAATAAAGCTGGTCCACCAAGGTCTTATGCTACTGTAGTACAACAAACAGCAGTGAGCTAAGCATGTAGCATTTATGTAGAATGTAGTATTTACTGGAACATGTTACTATGGTATTACTCAGTTTGCTACCTTTATAGCTGGAATAATAGTGTTTTGTTTTGTTGTAACGCTAATCTGAGCACTACTTTAAAGAGATTTACTGGACTAGAATTGGTTATACTAGAGTGGGGCAATTTCTGATGCCTACCAGGGTCAAGGAATGCATCTGAACAATGGAACATAGATTAGACTGGGGAGAGGAGGGAGAGGAGGGGGGGTGGAATTCCATAATCAGTATGAGAGAGAAATAGGGGAAGGTTGTTGTGGCATGGTTGTTTAGTGCCTCATTTCAACCGAACATGAATATACTATTTTAGTTTTCAAAGACATTATGCATCATATGGTACACTGTCCAATAGGTAAGTATTAGCATTCCTTTACTATTGGTTACTGTTGTGATGATGGTCATCGTCTTACAAATGTTTTCATGTCTCATTGCAACAAGCACAAAGGTCTACGGAGATTTGCTTTTTAATAGCCCTATGTCATCTGTGTCAGTTGCAAGCACTGGTTGTTGGACAGATTATTATTATTAGTCTTTATTAAACAAGGACCATGCACAAAAAACATTAATCTCAAAATGACAAGAAATTATTTATGCCAGATTTAGCTATTAGCTAATTTCCGTCTGCAGTCCCTGGGCAGGTACACACAGAACAATCACCAAACACTAAAAACATTCAGTAGTAGTCTCTATCACACTAACAGTTATACAGACAAATCTACAAGCACACATCAACATATAAATACCAGCACATTCATCCATGCAGTGACTACGATTGTTGACACCAGTTCCATCTAAGGATACTGTGAGAAGCCTTTTGGGAGCATCTATGTCACTGTTTTCCAACCTGTGATAATAACAACAAACAAACAGTACCTGATTGTTGTAAACCTGACCTGCCAATTAACACAGACGCCACTCACAAAGTATTTTAGCATGAAGTCATTTAATCTCTTCTCAATTTTTGTATGAATAATATGTATTTTTGTATGAATAAATAAGTAAATTAATTGAAGCTCTGATGTCTGTGTGCCTCTATTAATGAGGGAGAACCATCAGTGTTACAACAGGATTTAAGAAGTTGTATTTGGACAATATATTACAATGATGGTGATTTGATGATTTCCTATCAAAAACGTTTAAGGCTTGTTTAAAAATAATCTCAATTGGTTTCAGCACAGTCTTACTGGCCTGGGACCAGCAGGATATACAATAATGAAGATGTGAAAAAATCATAGCATGCAAAAATGTTTTTGATGCTTCTATTGTTAACGAGTTCCTAATATGGCTAAATTTGACAATGTTATATTTCAGTTGTTTACTTTTTAATATGGCTTTCAAAAGTCAAATTGGAATCCAAAATCATACCTAACATTTAACGTCATTAAAGACTAAGAGTGCTTTCACACCTGCCGTTTTTGGTTTGATTTAAAGGGCACATATCGTGGAGAAAATTAGTAGTCCTTTCATATCTAAGATCTAAGAAACTCAGGAAGAAGAGTTTTTCCTTTGGGATAGCCAGAGTTTTTCTAAATATATTTACACGATAGCTGTTCAATGCCGGCTGTGTCGCAGAGCTGGCTATGTCACTTCAAGAAAAAAACAAAACATTTGAAATGTGGCAGAGAAAATTGTTCGACCAAAATCATCTATAATATCGGAGCACACACATTAAATTTGAGTAAAAAAGTGTGTTAGCTGCAGACTATGTAAAACTGATCTTGCACGGGAGCACCACGGTAATGAGAGAACACCTGAAACAAAAACATGTTGGAGCGATGGATGAAGGTGACTCAACTGCAGGGTAAGTTACTACAACATCTTAATTAATTAAATGAGTTTAGACCCATGGCATGCCTTTTGAAGTGAGGAATCGTTCGTCTCACAGCAGGTAGTTCTTCTTGTTTATCTACTAGCTGGTGATGCGGCGGGGAATGAACCAGTGCAAGATGAATGGGGAATTTGAGCAAGTTTACTTAATAAGGACTAATGAATATGTAATTTTTATTTATTTTCTTATTTAACCTTTATTTAACCAGGAAAATATTCTTGAGATTAAAAATCTCTTTTACGAGAGTGTCCTGGCCAAGACAGGCAGTAATAATGAATCAAAAATATAGCCAAATAATGAAAAGCAATAACCAATAATAGATAATAATATACATAATAAAATAAAATAATAATAAAGCCATGAAATCACTCAAAAACATTTAAACCCAAAATTAAATTAAAAGTAATGGATAAAATAAAAATGAGATTAATGAGACTAGATTCATAAAATAAAATAATTAATTGTCTAAATGTAACTATGTTGATACAAATAAAGAATAAAAAGACTATCAATTACCTAAATGTAATTAATCTCTAAGCTTTAAAGAAGCATTTCTTAAGAATGAAAACAATTACACATATTCTAAGAGCAAGCCACATTGAACACACAGAAAGACAGAAGTTAATTCACCAAACCAACTGAGGATTCCCTGTTCTGGCATCTGACTCCAACATACCCTTAACTGCTCCTCTCTTGTATAGCCAGACGAGGCATTCCTATAGCTACAGAAATGTTTAAGTAAACAGCGTACGTTCATCTCTCATCGTTTACCCTTTTCCATAGCATAACCCTCATATCCCCCCTATAACCCTGGTAAATGTCTACACCTCTCTACATCTGCAATCTGAATTCTGAGAAGTTCTGCGTTGTGGCCCCTGTGGCCCCTGCTTCACCTCCATGTTCCACCCTAAGCCAGAGATTCAACTCTTCATGTTTGCTCGCTACATCACTACAGAGGAAATGCAAGCGTCGGCCTTATGACTTAAGGTGTGATGACTCAAAATGACTCGATATTTATTACCAATGTGATTGCCAATCGCAATTTTTTCATTTTTTGTGTGTGTAATGGAGTGTAATTGTAATCTGTTGTGTTACTTTCTCTTGTCAAAACTCACTGCTGAGTAGTGTCAATGATGTTACCTCGCTCAGATCTAAGGTGCAGACCTAAAGAATATCCATATTACACCCTTAGCAGTATAGGTGTTGTATCCTTTTATATAACAGTTTGAACTGAAGACATTGTTCACCCCTATGCCTGCACTACACATCTTAACATGCATCATTTGCGCTGAAATTTAATTGAGTATAACCCTGGTTTGTTTTTGACAAACATGGAATAAATAACTACTTGTCGAATGAAACGAAACCAATACGTGTTTAATTTAGTAATAATGTATTCTAAAAGCAGACTGCTTTTATCAACTGACATCTTACCGACAACCAAATGGCTTATAACTAAGCTTGACCTGACTTGACTTGACTCAATCCTATTTGTGACTTGACTTGATCCAACATGTGACTTGACTTGTTTTGCTTTACAGGGACTTGCTTGTGACTTGGATCCTATTGAGTTGTGACTTTCACAATAATCCCACGTGTAAACAACTTGTTACTGGTTGTGACAAAGTGGCTGAGATCAGGCCATTTGTCACTTGAGCATCCAGTAAATACATCACTGAGTCCATCTTTATTTCAGTCATTTATACATGTTTGTTTTTCTTATGTTAGCCGGTTAACTCCATAGCCACTCTGTTACGCTGCTGCGTGCACATAACTATCCCGGGTCTGTTTGTGTTTAGCATTAGGCTATATTTCATTACAGTTACCATCAATCATAAAAGTACTCATAAAAGTCATAAAAGTAATCACTGACAAGCATTGTGTCACGGCTGTGTCTGTCTCTTCTGCAGAGATGCAAGTGTTATTGTGGTATTTTCAGGACTTAATTTAATATAATAAATGCATAACTAGAATAAATAGCTAAATATAATAAAAAAGATATAATAAAAAAGTTAATTCATTCATTCATTCATTCATATTATAGACACACAGAAAGAGAGTAAGAGAGAGAAAGGAAGAATTGCAAGTGCAAGCTGGCATAAGAATTCCTGATACAGTGATAATAATGAAATAAGGGAATTCATTAATTCAATGGTCATCATTCAGAGATCTGAAAGACTTGTGACTTGACTTGTGGCTTACCCTGAAAAAAGACTTGCAACTTGACCTGAAAGACTTGCGACTTGACTTGCGGCTTACCCTGAAAGACTTGCGACTTGACCTGTAGGACTTGCGACTTGACTTGAGACTTGCTCTGACAGATTTGAGACTAGTCTTGGTCTTGTATTTTCTCTCTCTTCTCTTCTCTCTTCAGTAAACATTGAGGCGGGGGGGGAGGAATTCACAGAAGAACTGCAAGGCTTTTCCGGCCATTAAACCCTATCAAATCAAATAAGAGAAAAAGAAAACTTGTGATTCAAAAACCACCTGCATTGGATGAAAGGCAGATCCAACTGTGCTGCCAAGGAAATAGCGACGCAGCGCACTGTCGCTGTTCACACTTATTTAAATTAAGTAATCTGGTGCAAAAATGCCCCCTTTCTATGCAAATGAGCATCATTACAGAGATGGTCGAATTCATTGCCTTTAGCTCTTCATCACCTCTTCATAGCCACATAATTTATAGTTATAGTTTCTCACTTCTTCCACTGTGCATAAAACGTTCAGCTGAACTCGACATAGGAATCTAGTTAATAATTAGCTCTTCTGTTAATACTTGCATATACTTTACTTATAGTGCTTATATTCTGTTTTTTACGCCCTTATGCACCAACCTCACCAAGTCACTTTCCTGGTATGTGCAAATATACTCAGCAATAAAAAGAATTCTGATTCTGATTCACCAAGATCATTTGTGATTTGAGTTAACAGAGTGCCTGGAGTTTTGAGGAATACCTCTGCACCTCGTTGGTCAGCACCTCTAGTTCAAGCTCTGAGAACTTGACTTTTCTCTTCTTCTCTTCCATTGTCTGGGCTATTTTCAGTGTGTGGACATGGCTGTCTTGAACGTAGATAGAGGTTGCAATTGATGACGGTATCTGCGGTGGTCATGCATTCTTTGTGAATGCCCCATGGACACATTGTTTCATTTCAGAAGTTAATAATGTTTAAAGAGGCTGAATGGGATCTTGGCAAATATGTCAGTACTTTTTAAAACCCCTCGCATAGTCAAAGTATAGTTCTTTCATATATAATCTATGAACTGAATCTCAGTTTTACTTCATTCTGCAACAGAATGACTCTAGTTTGCCAGTGATTTTCCCAAGTTGTCGGCTCGCGTACCTGTGACTTGATTGACAGCCTTCACCTGAACATTCATTGGTGCATTGGGGTTACAGGGCAGTTCCCAGGTCAGTCCATTGGCTTCACACACACACACACACACACACACACACACACACTGACTGCAACAAGCACACAACGGAGACCCACCGTTGCTGATTGGTGCTATGTTAACAACTATAGGCTGAAATAATACAAAAACCATGTCGATTTTTTAGTTCCTTTGTTCATTTTTAGGAGTTTGATGATGTCATCAAGGATGTCATAGGCTGTACCAAGTCCAGGGTTCTTTGATTACAGTGTTATGTTTATTATGCAACTCAATTATGTATTGAGTTACATAATAAACATAACACATACATTTATTGAGTCAATTTCATTTCTGGTTAAATTCTGATGTTTGGATATAGGAAAGAACGCGCAAAATGTAAAACAAATGTTAAATGATCTTCTTCTTCTCCTGAGGTAATGTACTTACCTGCAGTGGGGACGGTATTGGCTAGAGATAGGTAGGTGGCTATTGACCTCCAGGCAGTGAGGTGAGGGTCAGGCTGTGCTGCCAGAACACATTTCAGTTTTTTATTACTTATTTCATATACTGATGAGTTGAGTTATCCTCAGTTGTTCTGACTTTAGTTTTTTATTTTTATTTTGCATATTTCTGTGTTATCATGTGTATTGGCAAACTTTAAATAGTCTATACTTGCCTGTCCTGTTGGCGCTCTCAACAGCTACCTTTTTGCCCATGCCATTGATCATGTCTGCTGCTTCTCAACCTTTGTGACTATGAAAGGGAGGAAGATCAATGAGGTGAATGTGCATTAAATGTACTTATTTGGCCCTATTTTCATTAATCAATACTTCCAAAATATGGCACTAAAAGTAACTTTGCATTATTTGGAAGAGGTAGTGTTACTAAATCATTTAAAGATACCCTATGTGATTTTTGCACAATTTCAGCTATAGTGAGCAGTGGTATCTCCCCATCACCTGCTCATTTCAGTCAGTGTGTGTGTGTGTGTTGAGTCAAAGGACTGGACCCCCTTCTGCAAATCCAGTGCAGATTGAGATGAAGGCTGTCCATGCACATGACCATGACCACGCAGGACCAAAATGAGGTTTCAAAAACACTAATGTATTCGCCAAGATTCTGTTCAGCCTCTTTAAGTAGCGTTATCACATAGTTACATAACTGATTTATTGGCACAGAAATTAAATCAATGTTTACCACTCTGGTCTATTCAATCCTTTAAACGCTGATAATGAACATGTGATGATCAAAGTTGCTGACCTTATGATCACAGGTAGAATATTACCAGGCAAAATGGTGGATAGTAATTCCACAACTATAAGTAGTTATATTTACTGATAGTAAATTCTCCACTGATCTCTGTGGTTAGCCCCACTGCTCTTACCAACCATATTGACTTTATAGTATTTTGTAGCTTTCAAAATTACTTTTGAAGAAAAAAATGATCTTTCATTTATCCATATTCCCCATTTTGGAGTTATTATTACCTGTAATATAATTTTAGAGTGTATGTGTGTCAAAGCGAGAGAGAAACTGTAACTGTCCGTGTCTGTGATTGCATGTACAGTGTGTCTCTGCGTATGACCTCAAAGTTAATCATTTGTAAGGAGGAGTTTCATTGTTTAAGTCTTGTGCCTGTGTCGTATGCGGTCAATTTGAATTCCTGTAGCTGGTGGATACACAGCCCTCTGTGTGGGTGAGTTAGCACATGGTGAGAATTGAGTAGATGCTGTCTTTATTTATCTGTTGGTTAACTGTTTACCCAAAGGATGTTTGCTCAGGCAAAATGGTAACATTTGTCAGCGTTTCTTTTTCTTTACATTGTAATTGACTCTTAATTTGCTTAATTTTGTATACACAGTAGTTGTTTGGTTTTGTTTTTACACTATGATTTGTTATGGATGGGTCATGCAAGAAACAGACTACGGGCAAAGGCTATTTTACATTCACATTGTTGTGTGTGAAGCTTGACAGTAGCCAAACTAAATATTACTAAATGAATACATTTGGTATGTTTTTTTTTGTATTTGGTGTGTTCATGTTTGTCGTCGTCTTTGCAAGACAAAAGAAAGACTGTTAGAGAGATAATGGTAGAGCTTGATAAAGAGATAATCTAATGACAGAATGATAATGAGTCAAACAGAGGTAATATAGTATGACAAGGAGAATTAAAGAAACATGTTAAAGAACTTATAACTAATACTAAGATACTTCTGTTTTAGGCAATCACTGATATTTCCAGAACATTCAGAAATATACCATATCCAGTCGTAAGATGCTGACACCTTATTGGCTGGTGACTGTATGACTAACGACAGACATACAGTATGACAGTGCACTTCTAAATCACATCAGAACACATTGTTTTGGCTCAATGTTTTTCAGTTAGCAGATTAGAGTGCTGAATTTAAAGACTGAGTTACAAGAAGACACCTAATTTCTCATCGTTATGGTCCCTTTTTCACCAGCTCAACTATCCTGATCTCAGGTGAAGACAAACCAGAAAATGAGTTAACATATAGTGATATAGAGTGATAGAGAGTGCTTGAAGTCAATAATTGAAGTCCTCCCATGTACATGTGCTCTGTTGAAACCGCAAACCTGAAATATTAAAGAATAAAGGTAATATTGATGGCACTGTTCAGGGTTTGTACTCTATTTACTAGCCTGAAAGTACTTGGCAGAATCAACAGATGATTCTCTTTTCCTTATCGGTTATCAGTTAAGTCAAACAGTTCTACAAACCCTCCCACATCTCTGAAAGATCGCTTAGGTCATTGCCTAATCCAGTGGTTGTCAAACTTTTTACACCGCGTACCACCTCAGAAAATACTTGGCTCTCCAAGTACCACCGTTATGACCAACGTTAAAATACAGTAACGTGGGCCTACCCTATTCAGCTACGCACAATTCACGCAGGAGGCAAATGTATTCCTAATAAGAATATTATTTATTGTTGACTGTTGTCAGCCACAGCCACACTGTACGAAGGGGTAGCACTAGAACTGGCACCACACAACTCTCATAGGGGTTTGTAACCAGCTCTTGGCCTAGTGGTAGAGTGTCTGCCTTGGGACTGGGAGATTGTGGGTTTGTGCCCTGGTTGGGTCATACCAAAGACCATAAAAATGGGACCTATTGCCTCCCTGCTTGGCACTCAGCAGTTAAAAGGGTTGGACTTGGGGGGTTTAGATCACCAATGATTCCCGAGCGCGGCGCACGCTGCCGCTCACCGCTCCCTCAGGGGATGGGTCAAATGCAGAGGACAAATTTCACACTTAGGTGTGTGACAATCAGTGGGATTTTAACCTCATACACAAGGGGCAGCCCCTCACACACACACACACAGCAAGTGAGAACATTAAGAATAACAACTAATCTAAGGCCCAGCCGATGGTGTGTCTGTATGTCCTGTAGTGTATAATGTAAAGTATGTCTTATGTGTGTATGTATGTAATTTTATGTCTGATCTGTTATGCACTGACTGTAAAATGAATTTCCTGTAAAGGGACAAAATAAACTAAACTAAACTAACTGTATACCAACAGCCTGTTTGAAAAAGTTTATGCTAAATACAAATAAGGTTAAAAGTTGGCCAGCATGTTGGTGACTAGGTATGTGTGGTTTACTGGCGGTATGCGGAGGCTGGCACAGGTGTGCTTTGCCTACAGGTGTGACGCAGGATTGAATGGTGGATTTGGACTGCTTCAGTTCTTCACGTTTTCGACCTGCCTCGAAATATTCTCCTCCCGATCCGCACTTATCTTCCTATAGTTCTCGTTTGGAGTCCCGACTGCAGTGTTTTTTTTAACCATTCCTCATTTTAGCTTCCTTCACTGTCTCGCATCACAGTTTAACTTGGATCTAATCTCGGATGTTTGCGCACGGTACTACCCGACTACGTAGCAGCTCGATATCGAAACAAAAATATTACAGGAAAGGCACAACTTATTTTAAATCCCGTTTCAATGATCTCGTGGTTAAGGCATTTTCACTCGTAGTAGTATTTTGATAGTATGTTTTTTTTTTTTTTTTTTAATTAATTGTATTTCTTTTTGTTTTATATTTCGGAGATTATATTCATCCGCGTACCATAGTTTGCATCCTAAAACCAGGAACTATTCAGACAACAGATAACCGCTGCAAAAAAGAGTTTAACAATGTGTGAAGAACAACTTGCTGTAGCAGCCTTAAATTGAGGAAGATGCAACCTTGTCTCTGGGACTTAATTGACTTAGAGCCAACTCATCGAGGCTAATTGTTCACTGGCCTTCACTCTAGCCATGGTGGCGTGCCAGATTGGTGCTGCCTCATGATGCATTTATGTGTCCAAAAAAAATGAATGAATGAATGAATGAATCCTATGTGTGTCTTACAGGTGTTCGTAAATTGATGCCTGCTGTGGAGCTTCAATAGAACGGCTGTCTTTTTTTTGGTAAGACAATTTATGGATTTGTTATGTATTGATCCAATAGAATGGGACTGTCAACTGAGGTCACACGACCTCTGTCAGACCATGGCTTAAGACCAAATCAACTCTGTTCTATTGTACACAAAACACACACACAAACAAACAACCAAACCTTAATGGCTCAGGGTATAAATAAAAAGAAGACGATGACTTAACTGGGCTTGATACTGGGCAGTTTACTACCATGACAGCATCCCAGTTTAATTCTCTTCCCCAGGACAAAACTTGTAGCCAAGAGTCTATATATAGATAAGTGTATGGTGCAAAAATGTGTGTGTACCCCATTTATTATTCTATAGGAGCAAACGTCATGCTCCAGTCAAGAAAATGAATGAGGAAACAAAAAAACGTTTTAATGGGAGTTCTATTTACTTAAACAATGCAAGATTTGACAATAACTGCTTGCCTGAATCCATCAAATAATCCCTTTCATTCGTTATTATGAAGACCACTAGGTGGCAGACTCTGTCTATTTCTGTGGTCTGTGGTTCTAAACCTGACCAACATAGTGAAACCCTACACTGTGCTGAGTTAGAAATCTTTGCTGTTTTGTTTTTCTTTCATAAAAATCCCACCACTAAAGATTCCAAGGACAATGTTGTTTCTCTGCACTGTTAAAAAAAAGAAAAGAAAAAAGATTTAAAACATATTACTGGTTGTATTGAAGGTTTTTTTTTTTTTCCAGGTAAGACTTCAAAGACATTATTGTTTTTTTAAAGTTTTGATCTATTATTACATGGCAGTTCTATCACTTCCTCTTCACTGCATGTTTCACTCAGTGGTTTCTGCAAGAAACTCCATGTTGACATGAGTCATGACATTACTCCCTCTCATTTCAGCCTGCTGAACAGTTAGGCTTAGGCTTATGGATAGGCCAGGGAGGGACCACATGGTCAAAACAAACAGTAGCCCAGAGATGACGTCCGCTCCCCAAAATGACTCAGAGAAGGTTAGTGTGGAATTTACTTTTTATACAATTACAATTTATATGAAATTGCTATTCGTCGCCTCTTGTTAACACTGTATGTACATGTTTATTTCCGCTGCTACAGATAGAGAGATATGTTTGACTGGGCTGCTATATTGGTGGCCCTGTCCTGATAGGAATACAATATATAGACCATTGTAGGTTGCCTTGCCATCTTGTTTGTGTTATCTGGCTGTTATCTTATGTACCTTCATCCTGAGGTTGGACACGAGGAGGCCTCACTTTACCTATGACCTTTGCAATTTACAAACTATGTAATTGTATAACCCAATTACACAATTTCCTGCTGTTGGCTTCTGAGGCTTTCACATACATACTTTTCATCACACTACTGATAGGTAGCCCCGTCTCCCAGCTACAGCGCATTGACAACCTCTTGAGCTTTAGTGCCTGTTATTCCAGTAAGGGGAATTCCAGAAAACAAGTAGTACACAAACATCCACATTCTTCCTTTTTCTCCAGATTAAACTAACAATATGCAGCGTCATTTCCATCAGTGATAACATATTCTAAACCAATTTACCAAGCAAATATTAGTGATGAGATACAGTATATGCCTGATGCGCGCTCATTCTTTCAGGGATGAGCTCAGTATTGCTGTGTTCATTGGTTCACTGGTTCACAAGCAAAATTACTTTTAGTCATGCTGTGTTGGCCAAGACGGGGCCTATTGCTCTTTCCTACCATATTAAATCAATGAAGGTAATGTGTGATATCAGGGGAACCTAGCATACTACAGCTCCACTTTGTAACTAGGAATGCCTCAGCAGGTGAAAACTGAACGTTTGCTAAATAGTTGCTTGTTGAAGATTTTCAGCAAATATAGGGCAGACATTTAGTGTTTAGCGTTAACCTAAAGAGTGTCATAATGAAACAGATATCTACCATTTAAACAAAATGACACATACTCATACATAATGATTGATAGCAAAAATGATGGTACTTTTTTAAAGATTAGTACTGTATTTCTTTAGTTGACAGACTGAAACTTCCCCCCTCTATTTTAAGATGCCAAATGCTGAGCTTCAGGTAATGAGTTGCCTGCTTCGTAAGCAACTTCAAGCAGTAAAACACCATTGGTTCAGTATTGCACTTGTCTTGCTGGGCCAGCCGGTCATTGCTTCATTGCTGTTTCAGAGATTGTGTTGACCTGGGAACTAACCTACCGAGTCAGTAAATGCACACTGTATCACAACCTGAGGCTGGTTCTTAACCTACAGAGTTGCAGCTCCGTTTGGTGAGACACAAAAATCAATGCATACCAAATACTCAATTTCGTAGAAATGTTACATTAACCCATGTTTGATCATATAAGTGGGGGTATAATGCAGAGCGACGCTGGAGCCGTCATAAAATGCTTTAACATAAGCAAATTTCTTTTGTTCTTTACATTTGAACAAAAATCAACTCTTGGGTGCCAATGCACATAGGTTAAGGTATAACTTGAGCAAGGCACTTCACCCCCAGCTACTCTGTTAAAGAGACTCATACCCCTTTCACACCAAAGCAGCAACCGGGTTGGACCTGGGAAGGTCATCAGTGTTAATGGGTTGACCTGCGTAACTTGCGTATTTCGACCCTGATACAGATCGCGGTTGAACCTGTATCGATCCTGCTAGACTTTGATATGAACGGTTAGAAGCAGACCCGTGTCTTGACCTCGGCTCGTAGTACCAGTGGTTTATGAAAGTAGATACAAAGCGTTTGTGACAAAAAGACAACAACAACCAAAAGACCCCCAAAAAAACATAGCATTCTGGGCTTGCAGCAGTTAAGGTGAATTAACTTCATGAAACGTCTGTCATGGGAAAAATACAATCTGATGAACTCATGTAACTACTATTTATGTTTAGAAAGTACTGTGTGTTAAAATAATGTTTAGACTACTGTAGTTTCCTGTAAGTTAGTTAGACGAAGCATAAAGGCAGCCATAACTGTTCTCATGTCCTTACTAGAGCACCTGCTGTTTCAAGGCCTGTCTGTAAAGCTACGACAGAATTGTTATTGTACAGTATGATTAGAAAGCCACTGTGCTTTCTCTTCTCTGGGCCATTCCCTCTGACTCTCTGTCAGGGAGATGGTGGACCGGACTTTGACTATGGTAGCCTTCTCCTTAGAGGAGAAGAACCAT
>OMKK01074842.1:0-13095 GCA_900302305.1 Polymixia japonica
ATTTGTGCTTCGATTGTCACAGTAGTAAATTCTGTTATAAAAAGTGTTGTACAAATGGTTTAATATTAATTAGCAAAATAAATGCAAGTCTTTTAACAACGTTGATGTTAAAACTATGATTGCTGCCAGTATCCCTGTAAGGTGGGATAATATATGATAGTGGAGTAGAGCTGAGGTGTGTGTGTGTGCGTGCGTGCGTGGTTTTGGACGTGGTAGGCAGGATGTTAGTGTGTCGCTCTGTGTACCGTACTAAACGTCGGAGGACAGAAGACAATGTGGCCACAGTCACAGTGTTGATAAGGCGTTCCGCTACGTGACTCAGACCCAGGATGTGTAGCTTGGTAGCCCGCTGGACGACGACACCTGGACACTGTTGGAGAACCAGCAGACTCAACGGTTGTGAGTCTTCAACTAGTTACTCTGGAGTCCACAAACAAACCAGGAGGATGTGCTTAGAATGATCCAATATGCCCAGACATCAGACGGTCCTCCATCCATCCACCACACTTACAAAACACACAGTATACAGTATCTAGATTAGCTTCACAAAGCGCCTTGAAGAAGTTAGGTTGTTTCAGTAGTGAGAATTAGGGTACATTACAAACCAACACTGTAAAAACTAATGGTATTAAAACAATAATATACTGTTAGGGTACTAGATAGTACAACATATTGAAACTATAGTAAAGACTACAGCTTGAACGTAAAACATACCAATAGAACTGAATTACAACACATTTCAACAGACGTTTGTTCAAAAGCTTGATACAACAGTACTAGTGTCTGGATTTATTCAATTATTTGGGATATTCAGTGTCAAATTGTTGATCTACAGCCACAAGCTCTGTGCTATTGCAAGTCACCAACCCAGAACTGTTCAGTGACGTCATGGACAAACCATCCTGAAGGACCTAGACGTTGGGTTGGCAGAGTTTCATAAATACAGGCAGACAGTAGCCATGATTGATCACTTTCATCAATAAATACCACAGATTATGGGGATGACTGTCAGACTGAAGGACGTCATGGAGAACATGGTCTGCAGAGACTGGACGGTAGAGCAGGATGTGAGCTTCCATGTTTGACAACGTCAAGCGTTTCCACCTCGTCCATCTACAACCTCTCAATCCTGCGGGCTTTCAATTCAAATATTTGACGAGCCAACTCTCAGAAAACATACCATGTAATGAACGTTTCCATATAAAACAAGAGAAAACTGGTCTGAATACAACATTTCTTGGGTTGTAGTTAAAGTAAGGATCACACATCTCATATCTGTCTCCATGTCAGTATGTTACTCATTTTAAACAGTCTCTACACACAGAAACAGTCCCCTGGTCCCACATTCCAGCCCACTCCCAGACAATAGCACAATATTGGCTCCTTCTGCCAGTGTTGGATTTATCTATCCTGTCTGAAGGTTGGAGGAGTTCAGACAGACCAAAACACAGTAAAACAGGGAGAGGGGCTTTACAGTAACCGAGGGGGTCTCACAGCACGGTCATGACAAGCCTTACGATTTAAAAGTTAAACAAGTGTGAGTCAGTTCTGTGCTGTTTAAGCACCACAGAGGAACCATTCCAGTCTCAAGCCCCGCCCCCTCCCACGTCCCAGACCAGACTGACATCATGTCCTGCCAATCAGTTTCTCTCTTTAGGAATGTCACATGCTGGCGTTTCTGCTCAGTCCAGGTTTATCACTTTGGTTAGAGTCCAGCTCCCTTCAGCAACAAGGCGGGACATCTGGACCACAGATATGGTCAGATACGTTGTACCTGGATGCGATTTAACAGAACCCCCACATACCCTAAACCCTCACTCCAAGGTCCCTAACAGAACCCCCACATACCCTAAACCCTCACTCCAAGGTCCCTAACAGAACCCCCACATACCCTAAACCCTCACTCCAAGGTCCCTAACAGAACCCCCACATACCCTAAACCCTCACTCCAAGGTCCCTAACAGAACCCCCACATACCCTAAACCCTCACTCCAAGGTCCCTAACAGATGGGGTCAGAGAGTCAGACTGCTCTGATATGTTCTGGACCAGAACCTTCAGCAGACTGAGCCAGACAAGAACCAAAGCATCTCAGAGCCAGTGTAGAGAACACTGATGAATGTTATGTATGTTTCCTTAAACAAGCCAATTCTAAGGTGGTGACATCATTTACATCCATTTCTAAAACAAAGAAAATGAGGCAGCAGCTCGACTCTTTCATGGCCTGTAGACAGGATGTAAGAGGCAGTGAATAACTGAACGGGTTTAATCCGTCAACAGACCTGCACTCGTGATCCAGAGGAAACCACAAGATTAAATACGTCACTTATGGTGACAAAACATGAGAAGCTTAACAGTTGAATACTGTCGAGTAACATTTAAAACAAGCAGCCACTAGACCGTCTGGAGACATGGGGTTAAAGTTCAGGTAGTTCAGAAGGAGCATCATCCTCAAACACATCAGTTAAGAGGTCATGACAGCCTTTTCTTTTTTTAAGAATTTTATTTATCTTGCAAGTGCTCTACAAGAGTGCATTTTAAATTAACCCCGTTTCCAAATTAACTCATTAAATAAAAATCTTCACAACTGAAACATTTAAGTAGATATCAGAACTACAGCATATTTAATGTCCCTAGCTGTGTACACAACACACACTTCTCTACAAAGAACGCAAAATAACTGCACAGCTTCTTGATGTGCCATGCCATAAGTTACTTAATTTGTCATTACTATAATGAGCGTATAAGTTTAGCTGTACAATCATAAATTACTATACAATCCTCCATATCCCTCAGTCAGCAATATCTTTCATCAAGACAGTTAAACTCCAGTTTCAGAAACTATAACTGATACAATAGAGTCCACAGTCAAATAATGTTTTGCCTTAAATGTAGACGGCCTTATAATAGTGCATTCACTGCAGTAGGAAGTGGTATTTATAGTATAGATGTATAGAGTATAAACAGTCAGTTGGATAAAACCAGTCAAACAGCGCCATCTACTGGCTCCATCTAGTGGTCAAGCGGCCAACTGCAGTATTTGTGGTAAATGAGGATCGATGGCATTTGTAAAAAACACGTCAACTTGAGAAGTTCAGAGTGAACTGCTATCGATGAAACCTACTGAGGACTGAAGGCAGGAAGTAAAACTACAAGATAAAGGAAATAAAAAGGAAACAGTTTAAGACGGTGCAAAACAGTGAAGGGATAAGGGAGGAAAACAAAAGTAATAAGACTGACAGTTTTTAAAGTCTGATCAGAGAACAGCTCACTGCTGGTCCGTCACCACTGGGAAGACCTTTTAATCCAGAGCTCACAACATCTCCAGTCCAGCTGGACTCATGAGGGGAGAGCCAGGAACCCAGTCGCAGATCTACGGCACAGAGGAGGGATTTGGATTATTGGGGTCCAGAAACAAACTCAATATTTAATATAAAATACTCCAAACGGTCTAGAGCAGGTCTGGAGTCACGCAGGGTCAACAGTCTGCTGGTTTACATCCCAAAAGCAAACATTACTCAGCTGGTTTCACCAATTAGTTCCTCTCTGGTAGCATGTCAACAATATTTTCTAAAATACTTTGTATTCAAATCAAATACAACTCACTCCATGTTGCTCTTCAGCTGGTGGACCGTGCGTTTGTCCAGGTATCGACAGAACAGAGTGAGCAGGTTGGAGGGCAGGAGGAGAGGTTCTACCAGAGAACACTGGGACAGCTGTCCTGCTACCTGGAAGATGGTGTCGGTCCTGGGGAAAGGGAACATCAACTCTCTAAACATGGAACATCCAACAGCATGTCAAGTGGTTTCTAATACACAGTTCTTGGTGGAATATTAAGTTGGAGAGACACACCAGGTCTCAAAGTCACCGATGCTGGGCTCCAGAGGAACGCCTGACGACAGTAGCTTCTCCCCTTGGGACAGCAGCATGTACAGTAAAGAGAGACCAAACTAGTGGAGTAAAAACACAAGGTCATATCAGAGGTCGTCAGACGAAACACAACCAGCGTCTGACAAGCAGTAGAAAAATCCCATCCATGTAATAATTTAGAAAATTGCACTTTGACATGAAAGTCACCTTATTGCCCAGTTGAGCTGCAACCACTGGACAAGATTGCAAAGCTTGTTCACGTGAATTCAGATTTGAATTTGTGATATATAGATGTAAGGTACTTGAGATGGACACTTTGTTTTTAAATTTTGCATTTTGCATTTAGAAAACAGGTGTACAGGTTAGATTCAGGTCCAGACAGATGAGACGCTCAGCGTTGCCCCCTAGTGGCTGTATCAGGTAGTCGTAACGTTCAGCTGCTAGTTTTGTGTTCTGTGATGGTATCATGATTGATATAGCATCATACATCCTCAGATATATTCAACCTACTTACTCTGCATTCACTGTTATACTGAACGGACATGACAGTGTTGGTCGCTACATTTTACAGAAGAAAAAATACATTTGATTTATTATTTTCTTTAAAGCAACTGTCGACACAGACAGACACAGTGATTCAGAACTGAACTCTGGGAATTGTAGTTCAAACACAATGGCTATGGCAAGTTATGGATTATGGCTTATCCTGTCTGCAGACTTAATGCTGCTGGTTGGAGTTTCAGGTCACAACGGGTCCAGAGAAACTGTTCTGGCAGGAAGTACGGACCTTGTTTTGGCAGGAAGTACGGACCTTGTTTTGGCAGGAAGTACGGACCTTGTTTTGGCAGGAAGTACAGACCTTGTTTTGGCAGGCCAGCGTGAGGCAGTCGTATGTCCCCAGAGACTCAGATGCTGTCAGGTCTTTAAGGACCTGGATCAGCTGACTGAACGTCAGGCTTCCGATCACGGTACGTAGAGGTGGATAGAGAACTGGAAGGGACTGGGAAGTGATGAAGACAGAACAGTACATTAGAATAGACCCACTATGTTGTTACACTACATGTTGTGAGCCTCACCTGTTGGCTTATGATCGTTATCCATTTCATAAATATACCCATTATATATTAAAACAGCCATAATGCATTATGCCATATTGGGGTGATGGTGAATCTACATCATTTACTGCGCCGTTCCAATAGTTTGTATTATTTAATTAGCTGCATTATCTTTTTACCCTCGACCGTCCTCATTCTCTGCTGCTTCAACTTCCTAGTTTCCACAAAAAGATCAATAAAATTCAATTTAAAGACTGGAAATCAAGTTCCTTCTGTTGCTGCAAGAGGTTATAGGTCAGAGTGGAATAAGGTCAGATGACGGAGCCGTACGTCGTCTGTGTCTCTGCTCATCAGTGTGGGCAGGTCAGAGGTCACCACACCCAGGACCTTCAGGGCCGAGTCGTGGTCCAGGAACGGGAGGAGGCGGGAGAGAAGCTTCTTGCCTTTGGAAACCAACAGACAGGACAGGAACTCCTCGCCCGTCTCTCTATAATGAAACAAATCCACCCTTTAGTCTAAACACTAAAAACTATGTCCTCAAAAGAAGATCTGAATCATCTCAGATTGGTTTTACTTTAATACGCATCTCAAGAATCTCTTTTTTTTTTTTTAGAGCTCACAGGGAGTCGTGGTGTTGCAGCTGGGAGTAGATGTGCTCCACCTTCCTCCGAGTCTTCTCCATCAGCCTCCTCTCCTCTACCTCAGCCAACACAGTGGTCTTCATTCTCTCAGCCTCCTCCACCTCCAGCAGAACTATGAACAACTGCAGGGCAGAGGAGATGTGACCCACAGCCCAGGCCATATCAACCATCTCCCTGAATCAAATAAGGAAGCATTTTACCTTCTCGATCTTGTTAAGGACTTCTAACCGCTGCTGTCTGTTGTCTTTATGTTCCTGTTAAACAGAAACAGCAGTGGGCTCACCAGGGAGGACACAGCAGTTCAGATCTTAATGACCAGACGTGGTCTCTAAAGTACCACTAACCTCATGGGACGTCTGGGACGGGGAGGCGTGCACCGCTCCGATGGCCCGGCGAGGGGAGTAGCACGTCGACACAGCGACCTGACCCAACGAACCTTCGATGTGAACCACTAGAGGAGCACGATTCCCAGATGAAGTAGCAAACAGTGTGGTTTAGGCACATTACATGAACAGTAACGGTAAATAATGACACCTATTGGTTAGAGAGAGCATCCTTTAATCAGAGGATCCAGGTTCAAGCCTGTGTGTCCTTGAGCAAAGACACTGAAGTCCTACCAGATCTAGGGGCGTTCTGTAGATGATCCTGACCTCTGACCTCCCCAGAGTTAGGCGAGGATCCTACCTGGGAATGATATCGTGCTTTGTTGATCTCCAGAGGATAAATCTAAGTCAGACCTGGTGTGTAGGAGCCCATCTTGGTGATGTAGGGTGTGGTGAGTTTGGGCGGCTCCCTCTTGCTCCTGATGCCCAGCTCCTCCTCTGCCAGCTTGGCCTCGATTCGTCGGTAATACTCCTGCAACGGACCGGGAGGAAAAGGGGCCAACTGTTAGAATAAAGGAGTGAGCCAACAGCCTGTGATGTTCACAGACTGCGGATGTAACAACAGAACATACCAGAAGAGGAAAGATTGTCTCGTTTGGCTGGAAAGTGTCAGATGCTGAAGGTGACCGGTGAGGTCAGAGCAGGGTCATTGTACCTGGTAGTAGTAGTCCTCCAGGTAGGGATTCTCACTCTGCAGCTGGATCATCTGTAACCTGGTGATCCACTCTTTCTCTTTAGCTGACATCAGACTACAGTAAGGATCCCAACTCTCCACTTTCCTACAGAGGTCACAGTTTTCATGAAACCTGCAAAACATGTTTCTCAACACCGGTGGATGAAAACAAACTAGAGATAAGTCCGAACCGACCTTTGTGACGTCCGTTTCTGGATGAGGAGTCGTTTGTGTTGGGGGTGAAGCTGGGTGACGGGACCAGGGTACCTGCGAGTTACAGACTGATGACTGATGGAGAAGCGGAACCAGAACTTAAGGTACGGTGGACAGTCTTGGCCTGCTTGGGTTTCCATGGCAACCCAGTGCCATATTCTGTTTATCCTTGTGAGCTGATCAATTTATAAAATTAGCAACGTATAATTGGTTTGGGAACTTGGGTACAATATCTTAAGTAGAAAACTATTCCATTTTCTCTGTTTAAATACTGTTCTGGCTTCCCAGCGCAACAATATCATTGTTCTTGTATCACGATGCTTCACGGATCCTGCCTCGTTTGTTCCATCATCAGTTAACTCGGGTTCAGTCTAGATTTGCTCAGAGTAAAGCCTCCTCTAGTGACCGGGTCACCTCATTCAAATCCCTCGACTTCTCTGTAAACAGATCCATCTCTACAATTATCTTCAGTTAATGAGGTTGAAATGAGGTTAGGATGTGCAGCAGATGAAGCAGGTTAGTCCCACCAATGACTTGCTTCCAAGGCTTGTTTCAAAGCGTTTAAATTGAGAGTTCACTAGAGAGGGTTTTAGATATGAACTGACAACAGACAGTTCAATACCGCAGATGGTTCACACCTGAACATCTACACCAACTAGATCAAACCACATTCTAACCAGTCATTCTTCTGACAGACGTCACAGACCTGAACTGCTGCACAGGATTGGACGAGGGGCTGTAGAAAGGGGAGGGTCTTGGGGAGTTGGCACCAAAGCGAAGCTGCATCATCTTGGGGGTGAGAGGCTGAGAGGAGGAGGAAGGACAAGGACGGTTCAATGGGAACAGAACCATCAGTAAAACGTGATGCATCCTGTTCATGACCTGCTGAACTGAGAAGATGTAGGAGAAGAAGAGACGAAGACAGACTCTTCACACCTTTATTATATACAACCTTCCCATCCAAGTGGATCTTTATCAAGTCTCAGGTTTCTTCATCCCAGACCTGACCTCCAGACCTGACCCGAGACCCAGACCTGACCCGAGTCCCAGACCTGAAGATCCACTTGAATGGGAAGGTTTGTGTGTGTGAAGAGGATTGCAATAGAACCATCAGTATCAGAACAGGCCTGACTGGATCATGTTAGTCTCGGTTCTCAGGAGAACCCAACCCTGACGCATGACGACAGAACGGTTCCTCAAGCTCCATTACTATATCTAGTAATTTACTGGAAAACACACATACCTCGCAGAACAAGACTTAAAACCTCAGCTGGCTCATTAGGGCCCCACGGTGCAGGTCTGGTGTGGAGGATCGTGGGTTTGACAAGCTAACCAGTTTCAAAAGATGACGTTTTATTTAAGTAGAAGCTGCTGGTGGGCCTGATGTCCTTCACAACTTCGATTAATATTCGTTCTCACACACACACACTCTAACCTGGTTGTAATGGTGCCTCGGGGTTAAAGGTTGACGTGACAAGATGGGCGATCCTGGTATCATTGATGAATTCATCTGCAAAAAAAGAATAACCGTTGGATGGCATCGGGTTATTGTCTTTATTATTATTATTCGTTATTCTGAGACACGTCAGAGTGGCGCTGGACTGGATCATAACAGCAGAACCTGCTGGACGTCTGTACTTCATAACCAGAGATGAACCAACAGGTTGTTTACAGCGCACCTGAGGGGGGGCTCTCTGGCCAAAGGGTCTGTACAGTCCCCTGGGTCCGCCTCTCCTGCCTGGGAAGGAAGAGAAGGGATATGGCGCGTCCAGGAAGTTGGAGTTTATGCGATGACCTCTGCCACCATGACCGTCAATCACACACACTATGGCATTATCCTAAGAAACAGCAAAATATGACAAGTAGCCGATTAGTTAAACCACTTGTGTAGATTATATATACAAGGCAAAAGGATTCTAGTCATTACTGAGGTCGTCCCCCAACCAGAAGGTCCTGGGTTCGATGGTCATACCTGTTGAAGATACTGAACCCCTACCTGCTCCAGGGGGGGCTGAGTGTCTGTCTGCCCCTGCACCCCAACCAGGGGGATACATATAGTAAATCAAATGGATTAATTTAGCGATTGTAACCTGTAGTATTGATCCAGAGGTTCTCCGGGTCTTTCTGTAAGATGGTACCATCCACTATGAAGAGGAGCGGGCCAGAGTAAGAAAACACACCAACAGTAGATCGTAAATAAAATGTCTGTCAACAAGGACACTCACTGCTGCTGGATCCATGGAGGCCCAGGACAAGGCTGTTCCACAGTCCACGATGGCGCTGTCCAGACTCTGAGAGGAAAGAACAGACCACATCAGAGACCAAGACAAACGCACCGCCGTGAGGCGAACCCACAAGCCTCCACACGAGAGTCTGTTTCATCACCTTGAGGCTCGGCCGTCCCTCCACCATCCGCATCACGGCCGGGTCTTCAAACATCTGGGTCCGGCCCTTCCCCGGCCTCTGACCCTTCAGCTCCGGGCCACCCTGTCCCGGGCCACCCTGCTCCCTCTGCCCCCTGCCACCCTGTCCCGGGCCACCCTGCCCCCTCTGCTCCCTGCCACCCTGTCCCGGGCCACCCTGCTCCCTGCCACCCTGTCCCGGGCCACCCTGCTCCCTCTGCTCCCTGCCACCCTGTCCCGGGCCACCCTGCCCTCTCTGCTCCCTGCCACCCTGTCCCGGGCCACCCTGGGGCAGGTACTGTAGCCTCGGCCTCGGAGGGGAGGGGGAGCTCTGGGAGATTGGAGGAGAGATGTGTGGAGCTGGTGGAGATTCTCCGTACTGGAGGAGACTGCTGCTGGGAGATCCTCCTGCTTCTTCAGCATCCACGTCTACAGACAGACAGTAGCCTATTTTTAGTTGTACAATTATCACTTGGAATATAATAATAGTTATAATAATAGTTATCCTGGAAGGTATAAATCTACCCACCCATTCCAAACGTCTCATCGTTGTAGAGGTTTATCTCCTCGTCCTCCTCGGCCATCGCCTGCAGGAGTCCACAGTCCATGTCTGTCCTCTCCTCTCCATCACTCCACTGGTCTCCGTCCTCAGGCCACTGGGGCTGGAACACACACCTGACGTCATCACTGAGGTCCAGCAGCTCAGAGAAATAAACCAAATAACTCAACTAAATAATGAAGGAATAGAGAGAATAGATCATATACTGTTGACGTTAAGCTACATAACGTTAAACGGAACACGGATCTGATTTCTTACAAAAGAAATGTATGCTAATCGTTCTAAAAACATATGTAAAATGAATGGACATTTTCACACCTATAAACAATATTTGTGAGCATTTTGATTTTAACTGCTCCTTACAAACAAATCATTTGAGGTTATGAACCTCAGTGTATCAACGCGACGCCAATTAAGTCTCTGCAGGTTTTAATTGAGACGCTTCAAGTTCACAAGACATAAGACTTACTCTCTGTTCTGATTCACTCATTACTTTAATTTAAAATGTAATCCTGTTGACGTCGGGAGTCACGCTGCTCCTCCACCTCCTCTACTCACACACCTGGAGGCTCATCAGCGGACTTAAATGAACTCACCTGCGCCGCAGAAGCGTGGACGCGCTAACGCATGACGCGCACAAACCATCTTTACCGTTTATGAAAATGTTTTGTTTCATTTTGTTCCACTTGATTCATTCAGCTTCAGTGAAGTGACGAGACAAACAAACTGTGTTCAATTTTATTCTTTGGTATTATTTTTAGATAATTGCATAGAGCAATGGTGAAAGAATAAAGCAAAAATCTTTGGCACTTTAACAAATACATGACAGCTTAGCTTGTTACACACAACAGAATTATAAAAAACACATAATATATAAATGCAATAGCAATAACACTTTTATACTTTTTGCAATGAAAAGCAAATATATTAAAGGGTGTTTCCTTGCACCACTGCACAAGTTCTTCATTGAAACAATACTTTTACTCTCAATTATACCTTTTTACCTTGTTGCAAAAGAATTCAGTGGTCAATATTCAATTTGAATTGATAGAGTACGTAAAGAATTTACATACATCAGCATGAGATCATTTATCAATTTTACAATACTTCAATATCAGGTTTCTTTCATTCATTTTGGTTGTGACTATGCCATGTTGTCAGGTGGATTTCTAACTGACTGTCTAGATGAAGTTCCTCCACATCAGGGTCTTACTCTCCTCCTCCTTCCTATAATATAGTTTAAACTGAGAGACCGGCTCCACTTCCATCCCTCCTCTCAGAGCAGCAGACTGATGGAGAACTCAGAGTCCTGCAGCTGGACATGCTAACCCAGCGAGGAACCGGTGAGGAACCGGCGGGGAACCACGTCCTCATCCGAACAGTTTGATGAAACAGGGGTGACAGTATGGCTTGTTGTCCTGCTCCTTGAAGCATCCTTTGCTCAGAGGCTTGAGGCAGAAGTGGCACACCAGGTGGTGCGGGTGGAACTTGGCACCCATGGCCGTGACGCAGCGGCCCAGGATAGGCTGTTGGCACGCCTGGCACATGCTACCGCGTGACTGATGGTAGTGGGCCTCGCACAGCGGCTGACCCTCGTGCTCGAAGAAACTGCCGTTGACGAACGGGCTGTAGCACTCCTGCAGGAAGACACCGACCACCGTGTTCACACATATATATTATATACTGGAATATATGGAGTCGTAGCGAGGAAACCAGAACCTCAGGATGACCCTTCATGTGGAAACGTGTTCTGGTTTTACTGTATATATCACCCTTGAGCATTATTAAAATATATAATAAAACATTTGACATGCAGTGTTTGAGGGCTGCTTCCTGTGGGCAGAAGTTGTAGAGATGACAGATGACGTATTTCATAAAACAATTCATATCACCGCTGCCAAACAGAAGCACTCACCCTGCAGACGAAACACTGGGGGTGCCACAGGGAGCTGAGAGCTGAGATGTAGTTCTCCAGGATTGGCTGGCTGCAGCCTTGACAACGAGAGGCGAACAGAGCCAGGAAGCACTGCTGGCAATATTGCTGGCCCTCGCGGTCATGGAAACCTAAAGGAGACACGGGTGCAGTTTAGCACACTTCATAGGTTCCTTTGAGCACAAGTCAAATAGATGCAATGATGGTCCAGTCCTCTAGTCTGAAGAACAAAGCTTCCTGCTGGATATATCATACATGAATAGGACTATGTGTGGTATCATGGTTCTCTTGCTGTTGTATGAGCCTGACTGCTGAGGCGATCCAACCACGCCACATTTTATGCTTCAGAGTTGATTTTAAAATATACTTATGAGCACCAGCTCTCACAAACAGCAGAAATAGTTGACGATTCTTCTTCTTCAAACTACGTCTGAATGAGGCTGTTAATCTGTCAATACAACGCTCCGCTCCGCTGATTGATGTTTCCATGGTAACTCTTCCAGGAGTGTGTGTGTTGGCCTGTGTGTCTTGGGACAGAACATTCTGCAGGCGCTTGTTGTGCTGGAGACCTCCAGACAGGAAGTGTGTAGGCTGTTACCTTCCTCTCCAAACGCCCGACTGCACTTGACGCAGCAGAAACACTCCGGGTGCCAGTTCTTGTCCAAGGCGGTGACCATTTTCTAAACAAGAGCAGGAAAAAAGCAGTTAATGGTTTCAGGTAGGTTGAGGTGTTTATAAGGAATATTAAAGTTAAAATATGCTGACATACTGTAAGTTAAATAAGACACGCACACACACACACACACACACGCACACACACACACACACACACACACGCAGACAGACACACACACGCAGACACGCACACACACGCAGACAGACACACACACACACGCAGACACACACACACACACACGCAGACACACACACACACACACGCAGACACGCACACACACACAGACAGACACACACACACACGCAGACAGACAGACACACACACGCAGACAGACACACACACACACACAGACAGACAGACACACACACAGACAGACAGACACACACACGCAGACAGACAGACACACACACGCAGACAGACAGACACACACACAGACAGACAGACACACACACACACAGACACACACACACCCACACACACCCCCACACACACACAGACACACACACACACACACACAGACAGACAGACACACACACACAGACAGACACACACACACGCAGACAGACAGACACACACACACACACACACACACACGCACACACACACACACACCCAGACAGACACACACACACACGCAGACAGACACACACACACAGACAGACACACACACACAGACAGACACACACACACGC
>OMKK01074850.1:0-15598 GCA_900302305.1 Polymixia japonica
GAGAGAGGAGAGAGAGATAGACAGAGTGGAGAGAGAGAGATGGTAGAGCTGAGAGAGCGAGAGAGATGAACAGAGTTGAGAGAGAGATGGTAGAGCTGAGAGAGAGAGAGAGAGAGATGGACAGAGTTGAGAGAGAGAGATGGACAGAGGGAGAGAGAGAGCTAGAGACAGGTAGAGAGAGAGAGAGAGAGGGAGATGTGAAGCATGCCAGCTGGAGGGATGGAAGGATGGTAGGACAACGTAATTGGATTAGAGGGGCAGAAAATTAAAAGTATTTCCTTTGTTCACTCCTGCTGCAAACAGGATCCAGTGGATTCAAGTATTCCCGCTCTGGGGAGACAGATAAACCAGTGACAGAAGGACTCAGCACATCTTGGGAGAGGCCTTGACAGATCCAACAGTAAGGACACGACACGTGCACGCAATCATCGGCGTTCACGTGAGCGCGCTGTGTGCCTGCAGCCCGCCTGCATCCGAGCGTCCGTACGCGTGCGAGTTTTGCACGTGCGTTTTCTCATGTGTCTGAGACCCGTTTCCACATCCATAAGCATGACTGTGCATAAATAACACACTGCATGGTGATGATACAATGATATGCGCGGACACACGGATCAAGGCTGGGCTTGACTGAATATGGCACATGGCCCAGCGTGAGTCATATCATAATCACTGCCCAGCGTGAGACATCTCCTGGCCCTGCAGTGGCAAAAATAAACCTCTGAGCATCAGGTGTGTGTGTGTGTGTGTGTGCGTGTGTGTGTGTAGGTCTATGTATGTTTCCGGCTAAAACGTCAACAGCGCAGCGTGACACTATGACTAGACTTGGACAGATCAGGGCAAGGCTGTTGATGACATCATGCTACTGTTCAACTCGGATGGAGTCACACACTCAATGGAACGAACATGCACGCACGCACACCGCACGTGCACACGCATAGACACAAAACAACCAACCCAAGCTGAACCAGGAAGTGAGTTCATCCACTCTTACCCGGTGTGCGTCCTCCTCGAACACGGTCTCGTGGACGCTGCAGGCGAAGAGGGCCGTGGGGAGGTCACTCAGATCCATCATCTCCTCCGCCACGGCTTCCTCGTCGTTCTCCCCGAACACCATGTCCTCTTCCTCCTCCTCTGCTTCGGGGTCGCTGCTGTAGGCCTCCGAGCCATTGCTCCAGGCTTGGGAGTTCTCTCGTAGCATCTTAAGCCTTTACGAGGCTGTTTGGGACCCGCAGAGGCTAGGGAAGAACAGACTAGGGTGTATGGGGACCGGATGTTAAAGGGTAAGGTCGATAGCCTGGCTATATGATTTGGGCAGAGGGTGGAGAAAAGGATGAGATAGCAGCAAGGATGAGGCCGATTGGGACTCTCCAACTAGGGGTTAGGAGTAGGAGGCGTAAACTTTATGGTGAGACAATGAGCCAGGAGATTACAGGTTGGCAGATAGGGACAAGGGGGTTGTGCTACACAGGACAGTCAGGCGCTGTAGGACAGAGAGAAGACAGAAAGGGAGAGAATAGTTAGGGAAGTGACAGGGAGAGAGTGACAGGGAGTTACGGTGAGAAAAAGGAGGAAGAAAGAAATGGAAAAGAAAGGAAAAAAGAGATGGGTGTTTCACTAGCACCTCCTTCTTTTTAATCCATTTGACTGATGAAACAATTTACATTTTGCTCCTTACATTCACGGTTCAATCTCTTTGGACACTGGTTCATCATAGGACTTCTAAAATCGAAACAGCTGCCACTTCGGAGTCATAAAGCGATATTGGATGAAACATCATCACACTGATGCCTTCATGGTGCCTGAAGCACCAGTGCTCGCTTTGACCCAAACAACGATGATTTCAGGCTTTCGGTATCAGATTGAAATCACAAATAAATAGTTGAGCAACAATCTCGTTTATTGAGTTATAGTGTGTATATTATTGTTAGATATGAGGATAAAAAGAAACAAAGAGAAAACGTTGAGATACTGATAAAAGTTGCAAGGAAAAGTCATATTCTCTCCATGAGGTAATACATTCTAA
Source organism: Polymixia japonica (assembly GCA_900302305.1). NCBI lineage: Eukaryota > Metazoa > Chordata > Actinopteri > Polymixiiformes > Polymixiidae > Polymixia > Polymixia japonica. Next base: position 2,024 of record OMKK01074850.1, read on the forward strand.
ATGAATTCATATTAAAATAATTGTATTTTGGCTTTGTTTCTGCAGGCAAGTCTGGCTGTGATTCCCAGCATTCTACCGGGGATATAGTGACATCTGGTGGAAGGTTTGCATAACTGTATCATCAATATTTTCATCTTAATAGGAAAATGAACAAGAACAACAGAACAACTGGTCTTAAATATATATTGTAGATATGGCATAGATGTTGATTTAAGAACAGAAGCTGTAACATACAATAAATGAATCTATACGAAACTGCACGCAATAGGGCATGCCATTATTGCCTATCAAAGTAAACGCACCATAGGCAAAGGCACCAGTGAACAACACTGGGTTGACAATATAGGGGGACAAAGTACACCGCGATGTTAGAACTCACATTAGGTCAAATCCAAGGGAATTTGACCTAACGTGTTGCAAGTAAAACACCGTTAACAATGGTAGTATTGCATATGATTGCAATGATTTTAATTAAATAAAAAACATAGCCTATTTTTCACCAATAACAAAATGGGAATTCATATGAAAGTTGGATCAGGGGATGGGCCTAGTTACGAGCGGTGACATGACAAGCGCAAAACTGGTTTTCAACTCCTTGTCAAAAATAAAAATTCACCGATTCCAAAGGAACGCATATATCACAGGCTTTGGCTATTGAGTGGATATTTATTCTAATTAGGCTACTGTAATGCATATATTATTGCCTAAATTACTCACCGCTGTTGGTGAAAGCGGTCACAACAAACCATTGCAAGTGGACTTCAGCTCAACGCCAGCAGGATTTTCAGGATTTAAATAAATCACGTAGAATAAACATGTGCTTTAAAGGTAATGTTTTGACGTTTCTGTCAGACGCGTCGGCGTTTATTATTATTTTACACAATCTGATGCAGCCTACTCCAGCACCAGCCACCAAGGTGAGACCAATGATATGCCAGATGATGATCTCATTGACCAATAGGGCTTCAGCAAGGGGAGGATGCTCAGCTTCAAGATTGGTGGCGAGCGCTCAGTAAACACGGAGTAGCCGCGCTCTGCAACAAAATGTGCTCTGGATTTGATCATTTCGTAGTGGCCCGTCAGTTGCTGTTGACCTTAGAATAACATCTTAATAAAATCTATGTTAAATCTATGTTGAGTTATTTTCTACATTACTTACATGTTTTATGGTGCATATTTATATTAAAAACATTTTTCAGAATAGGATTTTTTTAACCCACCTGTTGCACTCCAGTTAGACTATAATTTTTTATTAATTGATGACAAATTCCCTTCTCCAAAACTAGACCAAAATACCTACCACCCCAAAACAAACAGCTTGCAATTTCTTTGGTTCAAACTTTTAAACACAAGAAAAACCTTTTATTTTTTAATGTAAGTATAATCACTCCATGTCCAGGGAATGACGTGAAAGTAAGGTGAAAATTGGCACTGGAGTTAATTTATAATACAGTAAGGAATTAGGCTGTGTGGTAGTAGACCTAAAAAATAGAACGATATGTAAAACTGGCATAGCTGTGAAAAATCAGTGAGTTTATGTTTCACTGACAGGCAATTGTTTTAAACGTGAACGTTTAAAAGTACCACTTCACCTTTACCAAACTTATTCCATTAACGGAAGCCTGAAGCCTGCACCCACATGTAATAGTATACTAAGAATACATTTAATATAAGTTGCAAGAATACATCAATTATAAGGCCATATCTTATGACTGCTTTTAATTTACATTATCAAAAACTCTGTAAAACCTGTACCACTGGGTTAAGATTCTTAACACAGTAAGTATTGAGCTTCTAGGCCTATGTCCAATATGCTTCAAACAGTCCACAATGGTAAACAACCAGAGGCCATATTGAATACTGTGCCAGGGCATCCAACCCAAAATTAGCTCTGGACTATTTTATTTAAAGCCTAGAAATACACTGCCACATAAGTATACACGTATCTGTTGTTATCGGATCTATAACCTTCATTATGGATTGCATGAAATGAGCAACTTCCTTCCTCAATAAATATATAGCTATGATACATCTTCCATCATGCACAATACTTAAACATTGGGAAAAAAAGTGTATTTTAAGGCTAGAAACAGTATGAAGGGTATGAAGGATTACTTTCAAAATGCAACGAACGTACACACATTTGATTATTTCAATTTAGCATCTGATTACTTCCAGTTTGTGAATTATTTTGGCTCCAAAAACTCCAAAGTATGAAGTTAAATGGACAATCCATTCCAATTTACTAACTGCAGTTTCAATCGTATTATTATAATTTCACAATACAAATCTCTTCTGCTGTCCTTCATACCTATTTGAGTAGTCCAGCAAGCAATCAACAATTCTTCTGGAATCGAATTACTTTTTCAGACACTGTAACAGATTAGTTGTCAATTGTTGTAAGCAGATTGCTGTATTACTCACCAACCCCGGTTATGAACAGCCTTCCCCTCAGTGTAAAGCTACATTTCAAGGCACGTTAAAAGCAAACTTTAAAATCAATAAATTAAATAAAATGATACAAAATAAATTGCATCCTTTTTGGTCACATCAGACAAAGTAGTAATACAGTCTTATTAACAAGAGGCAGAACATTGTGGAGTGACAACTGCTCTTTAAAAGCAGCGTTAGAGACAAGTATTTAAGAGTGTTAAAAAGTGAAAATGTTCATTGGCAAGTCAGTTGAACGAATCTTTTAGTTACAGCTACAAAGGGAATACGTCACCTATAAAGAACTGAGCCCTAACTTGACATTCCCCTGTATGTATTAAATAACACATCAGTGTGAAAAGAGAACATAGACAAAATAAATGGAGACTCATGGGAATAAATCCTTACATCACACAGCTCATACATAGGAAAGGCAGTACGCTTCAAGGCACGTCACACAGTGTTGTCATTATATTTGTGAGGATGTGTGGATACAGTTGGCTCACACCATTATAATGACCAACAGCTTCCCGGATTCTTCTGTTCTATTTTGGAATGAATAGCAGAACTACAAGCCAATGTTTAAAAAAAAAAAAAAAAAAAAAGGGTTTGGTCTGGAGATTTTAAAAAAGCGAGCACGCGGAGAGGAGTGCAAGGTGAATTAAGATAACATTTAAAACAGTGCTGATTTAGCGGACGATTGAGACATGAGGGGAATTACATTTTATATCTCTATAATATTGGTGTTTATATGAAAAGGATTGGACCCCTCAATCTTCGCCTTTCCAAATCCTCGAGTGTTGTTGACATTGGAATGAAGGGAAGAAAAAAAAAATGCTTGGTCCTAATCCTTCTTCAGGTCAGCAGACCTGTTAGCAGCAGCACTGGATCTGGCTGTGACTGACAGCTGCTCCTGGTTCACTGGAAGAGTGGCAGGGACCGCCCCATCATTGTTGACCAGAGCACCATAGGAGAAGGAACCATTGTAGTCTGGCTGAACCCCCAGGCCCTTGTCATGAATGGTGGGAATACCTGGTCACAGAAAGGGCAGGGGTTGTGTAGCATGACTGTTTCAAATACCAACTTCAAATAAGCAACTGTTGATTTTCCTGCAAAAATTATTATTGTCTAAAAAGACAAATGGATAGTTTGTTTTTTGGGGAATTTGGCCATTATTCCTACTTACCCAGAGTCAGACAAACTCATGGATGCCATTTTTATGTCTCTGTGTGAGGTTTGAAGCAATGGGTTAACTTAGCTCAATGGTTAGCTTAGCTCAATTGCTGGAAAACTATGGGATCAAGTAGCAGCTCCTATTTCCTACTTGATCCCATAGACTTCCAGCAATTGAGCTAAGCTAACCGTTGAGCCAAGTGTCCATTCCTTCAAACTTCACGCAGAGACATAAAAATATACATTACATAAGGAGATACATATACTTTCCCAATGTGTAGATAGTTCTGACTTACCTTGTGCCATATCCATGGTGACATAGGGCTCAAAGGTCTTGGTCCTTTTTCTGTTTTTAGTAATGAAAAACACCCCCAGGAAACAGGCTGCACATCTACGCACACACACCACAGAGCAATCACACAACAGTCACAGCCTTTAGTCAGAGGAAAAGCATGGGCAGTCTAACAGTACTTTCACTGTAGTTACATATATAATGCCATTGATTGTCTACCTGATATTTGTGTTCATTAGTGGATGGCAGTAGTATAGGTGATGATCACTCACCCGAAGAGAAACATGCAGATGTGAAGAACGTCTTCATGGCTGAACTCTAGGTAAAACACAGCTCCTGAAAACAGAGAGGGGGAAATATGATGTCTCTTGGATTGCGCCATTTAAGAGATTTGTTAAAGACGTAGGACGTATCACAACTCACCAGCTATAATGGCAAAGAAGGTGGAGAAGATGTAATTAACACTGGCAATCAAAGAGGAGTCATACAGCTTACAAGCTTGTGAGAGAAATCTAAGAATGAATGACAAAGAAGAATTATTATTAGAATTGTTAATTTAGTAAACATAGATAATGAAAGACTGTTAGCGAATTATGTTCATCTGTAGCTTACACCAAAGACCGCTGTCTCACTAACTCAGATACAAATGCTAACTCCTAAATACCTCCTCTTGCGATTATATGCCACTCACCTGGCTTGGAAGACCACCGTAGCCACCATGCAGACAAACATGATATAGAAGATAGGGTAATTCAGCTGCATGGTACCCTCGATTGTGAGGACCAGCATGCCCGACACCGCCTTCACAGTAATGACTGTGACAGACCCTGTGCACCAAACACGAAAAAAACAACGAAACCGCCGTCACACACAGAAACATACGCAGGAAATGTGTGAGGATGAAGCATGACACAGGGTCTCAAAACTCATGACAAATTATCTCTGCTTTTTCACATATCGTTTCAGATTAAGTCGTGTGCCTGTTCTACCTTCAAACTGTGGTAATTACCATATTGCTCAATCTATTCCAATAAAGTATGGTAATTGCTTGACTTTATGGAGGGTATGAAATTGATTGGCTGTGATGCTGGAGACTCACCCAGCAGAGCCACTAGCAGCAGAATCACAACGAGGTAGTTAGCGCTGTGCTGTTTATAGAAGTACAACAGCAGGCAGAACGTGATAATCTCCAGGAGCTGGTAATAAACAAAACAACACAACAGTAAACAACAGATAAATATCAAATAAACAAAACAGGTATAAACGCAGTGGTTGCCATCTTTCATAATGGCGCAATTACCTCAGAGTCATAGACAAACACCTTGAAACCGAGACCGCGGCAAATAGTGAAGCAAAGTTTTGCACTGCGCAATTCAAGGTTGTTTTTTTAAATTTGTGGTAGTTGTGTGTGAGTCTGTATAATTTCTGTCACATTAATTCATGTGGATAATAAGAAGCATAACATAATAATCAGTGCAGTAGCTGTGTAACAGAAACTGGTACATGTTATTTATGTATATTACTGTCATTTTGTTTATAAAATAAAAGTTGTCAAAGAACAATTGACTGTTGCAGACTATTTTTTGTTAAGGACAGAAATTAACCCTAGGTTCAAAATAAAACGGACATTAAACAATGTCTTGTTGTATTCACATGTAATTTGGTTGCTATAACTAATTGGCAAATTAGTTTCTGTATATTCAGTGAGTGTAATTAAAATCATGCTCACTGAGCTACAGAGAAATCCTTGAATAAATCTCCTTCTGAAATAGGCTACACAAATCTGGAACATATATTCCCCCCTTGATGAAATGGGAAGCAGTACTGAAACTGAGTAGAATTGAGGAAGGGGAGCAACCACTTCACATGTCCTGGTGTGTAAACTATAAAAACTATTCCTTAAGTGTCTTACCAGATACAAGAGGACAGGCCATCCCACGATGTGTTTCACAATGTTCTCTGCTTTGAGTTTCTCATGAGAGTTTGGTCCAAAAGTTACAAAGAGATAGGTTCCTCCTATGGTTATGACACAGCCCAGGAAGGACAGCGCGAACTGCTCTGAAATAAACAATATACATGTACTGTACCAACTTACATAGTGTATATACAGTCCCCAAAAAGTAAGAACAGCCATAGACGAAATACAGAATTACATAAAAACACTCAAATATCCAACATAATTGACAATTCAAGAAGGAATGAGGGGGCTTAACCATGTAAGTTCTTTGAGAATTAAATTTACAGCAAATATATGGCTTCTAGTCAGCAATATTAGCTTAACTTTGTGGTTCTGCATCATTTTGGTATGTGGTGAGGCACTATTCAGCATGCTGTATGCAGTGAGACAGATGAAGCATTTGCATCTGTGATAGTGTCAGTTTCCTATTATTTACATATCAACGTACATAGAGTATTAACACCACTGCAGGTGCATTTTTGCATGTATTAACATATTTTGAACTTACTTGCTAACTCTTTTGGCTTAGATTTCTCCCTCAGAAAAATGAGACCCAAAATTGAGCTTGCTGAAAAGAGGATTAACATGATATTAATATAAATTTTCGGTCACATTATTCAAGAAGCCCACTTGTCTTGAGTCTATTATCACAATAATTTCAAAGGCAACATTTTGGTTTGTAGCTGCTCGCGTTTACAACCAAATTATCAATAATTATCCTTAATATGCCTCTCAAAACATCACATCTCATCATGGCGTTTGAGCGTGACAAGAACTCACTTAAGACAGACACAGCATTAAGAGGTGCTACGAGCGAGAGGGGGGCGAAAGCATATGATGCAAAGTTAGCTCCTTCTCCTAGACAGGTCAGCACCAAACCACACCACCAAGTTTTAGTACGATAGAAGGCACGTGGGTCCTTGGTTCCAGCTAGTGTCACATGGCTGTATTTCTGTAGACGAAGGACAAACACATTAAGTGTACAGATGGCTTTCAGACAGTAAACAGAAAATCTACTGTATAGGCATAGTTTTAAGAAAGCAAACACAGGCTTAAAACAAATATGGGCTTTTCTTTGTGGGGGGGGGGTACAGTTTGGCAGTTGTAGCGATACATGTGTGCAATGAGGAGTTTAACATGTTTACCTATATATTATGCTGGTGATTGATACACAGAATGTATTGAAATAATACTACTCAATACACCCATGAATACTATTAATAACAGTCTAATTTGTTTTATAACTTTCTTTGGTCATTGGGGTCATTGGTTGCCAGAAACCATAAACATAGGGTTTTTACAGAAGACATACCTGAATATTTAAAGAGATGCTGACAAGCACATTTCCAAAAATAGCCAGCAACGTCCCAATTAGATTGTCCTACAGAAGAAACAAATGGTCATTCGTTGACTGTAATAGTCTTAATAAAGTCATCCATATTAACCAAAACACGACTATGGTTATCATCCCTGTGTGGGACGGGGACAGTATTCGCTTGCGAAACTGACACAAAAGTATTCATGAATGGTCAAAAACTGTATCAAGTGCTTAGATGCGTTTGATTTAAGCGAAATGTGTGAATTAAACACAGTTACTGACAGGTCAACAAGCCGCGACTCATCATTTGTCTCACCGTGTAGTTCACGTCGGCTCGGATGTACTCCACTCCTGCCATTGTGGCGGCGCAGAGAGGTAACTTCCTAGTTGTCAATAACACGAACACATTTAAATTCCAGATATCTCATGTTGTCCTTTTTGTCTATCGTTTGACATAAAGCATCCGTTTTTCACTTTTTTTTATCACTACAGTAAGGGGAACGCCATCTTTGGTCTGATGTACATTGTACTTCCGGATTTGATTCCACCTGTTCCAGGCTACGCCTCTAAGCGCAGCGGTGACGCGCAAACCACGTGATATTTGGATGACGAAGAGCCCAGAATTTAAACGACGAGGACGGTGTCCTTTTGATTGAGCTATTTACACCTCTGGAATCTTTATACGGATTATTTGCTTTCTGGACTCAATTCACTTCATATCATGGCCCTCAATTCACTTATGCTATCACGACTCGGTTCTTGACAATGTTTAGGTTGCTTTCTTCCATCCTGCCATGCATATAACCACTCAAACGTCCTGTATGGCATCAATTGCGCAATTGGCTGCGTCATGAGCGAAACATTTACAGCCAATGACCTTGCTATTTTTCATAATGTATTACGTAATGGATTACTCACCTTCTAATTAAATGCCATTAACCGATAGTGAAGCTAATCGTTAATCATGTATGAGACACATAACTCTATGATTTCAAACTAAATAAGCCAGTAGTACTGGACTTTATGGAGATCGTGACCGATAATAAACAATATTTTGTTATATTTATTTGATAAATATTCTACTTATAGACTACATATTCTTAGGTAGGCCTGCATTCATTAGTAATCACAGAGCTGTTAAATAAATCATCACCTTTAATCTGTCTTTGCAGTGTTTGTTCCGTGACTATAATCTCTGTAATTGAAACTGGGCGTTACTATGGGAAATCTCTCCTTTTCCAAAATAAAGAATTATAATAGCAATCATTCTGGCATTTTAAAATCCCATCTTGACTAGAATGAATGGCATGTATGCGTTGCTATTGTGTAATGGCAGCACTCCAAAACGTTGTTTTAAATGAGACACTGCGTCAGAGACACTGTTTCCATAAGTGTAGCTGTGAAAAAAAAACAAAGGCAGGTCAATGGAGGGCGTGAACTAATATTTGTATCGACAGAGGACAAAAAGCCGTTCCGTTTTTTTCCACCTTAAAACAGCTACCGATGAGTCAGTATTTCCATATTGAATATATTGGTTAGAAATGTATCAAGGCGTAACACGAATAAACCAATTAGCTACAGCAGTTTTTAATTTTCAAGTTGTTTTCTATTCATTTATGTTTATAAGGCTACATTTTAACTTCTTACATTTGTGCATTAGAGGGGAGTCTCATATCTGATGTCAATCAACTTTATGTTTGACACAAACACCATTGGCGATACTAGAATTATTGCCAATAATTTGACAATATTGAATAATTTGACTATTTTCATTTCATTTGCTAACCAGTAGAGGGAGTGAAGTCCCATTGTTGAGAAAATACCAACCGATTTGACTCAAACCACTGTCAAACACATCCAAAGCAAATTAAATGTGACAATGCCAATAACGGAGGCATAGGCATTAGACCAACTTTTGATTTTGCTCACTGGCTTCAATAATAGACACAATTAACAGCTTTTTTTTACCGTAATGTGAAAGTTGTAAGACACCTGACACAGAATAACAGACATAAAAAGGAATATCAATATTAAGACATGTTACAGAGTGACAGTCACAGAGTGGATACTGGCTTCTTGAAAAATTAACCCTAATTGTCTGGTTGAGCATAACGTCTTGTCTGAAGGAATACTGTTACCGCTGTGCTGCTGCTGATTTCTAGATGCCAGAGATACATGCATTAGATCTCTTTCTCTTTATTGCCTCCTCCACAGTCCAGAAAGCCCATGCCATCCCCTTCATACTGGACAGTGACTCATGGTTTCATCTTATGTTGATAAAAATATATCTACAAGGTAACTTCCCCAATATTTTCTTATTACTTTTTTTTTTTTTTTTTTTTAACTTTTTCTACATTTAAGCCTCAAAAAATGACTTGATGTGTTATCTAAAGCACAATCAATTGCATTCCTTAAAATTTAAGCTTTAAATTTAAGCAGAAGTCGACTGTGTTTTTTCCATTTTGGAAGCAATTTAGGAAAAATACATTCTCATTTGAGCATTCTCAATCCACTCATAATGCAGACTACAGACTGACTAAGGATACAGACCAATCACAGATGGATTTTGTATGCATGCATTTTATATATTGAAATTATTTTGAAGACTTAAAGAGCAAGATCTCATTCTGCCACTGAATTTAATCTATCCGATAGATATACAGCACTGATCATCACATGGCCCTTAAGAATGACATCTCACTCCAAACTTCAAAGTCTTTCTCATTTGCCACGCCTGCCAAAGTATCACATCTGTCAAGAGCTGTTGTTGGAATGAGACACTACATAATGGCCACAGATATTTATCACACAGACATATGATTATATGTCAGACCCATCAGTGAGGTAAATAACAGTAAATAGGCGCTTCCTCCCCAGGGTGCCAACAGGTGTGTATAGGTATGCAGGTGTATTGCTGTCTCCACAATAAAACTTCATTTGGGATATGTTAAAGTTTCATTCTCCTCTCTAATAACTTTTAAACAATTAAAATATGAGTGGCCAGATGTATAATTAGTAAATGTTTTAAATACAGTAATCCTTTTGAAGCATATAATAAGGACAAACAAAAACTATACATATAGTGGATAGTGTTTAGTTTAGTTTAGTTTAGTTTAGTTTAGTTTAGTTTAGTTTAGTTTAGTTTAGTTTAGTTTAGTTGCACAGTTATAAAACATGGAAATTAAATAATAAAAAACATAGAGGGAAATAAATAAATGATAAGGTGAGATAAAACCCCAAGAGGTTTAAACACAATGATGGACATACTGGCTTTTGAGAGGTCTCCTGACACAACTGTGTTAGTTTTAATATTTATTATCAAAACACGTGTTTTTGATTTTTGAGTTTTAAGTTTCATTTGATAAAAGAATTACAACATCCTTCCACCTGTGTCCTGGGTTACTAGTGCATCAAAACACCTGAAGCAATACGGACTGCTTGAAGGGAAGGGAGTGTCCCTCTCTATCCTGTCCTAACTCTGGGTCCTGCTTAGTGGACAGACCTGTTTACTGCCAACTGTGTGTGCATCTGTGTGTGCGTGCGTCTGTGTGCGTCTGTTTCTGCAAGACAGCCTCAGGGGCTCTAAGGATAGATGGATGGATGCATGGATGGATGAATGGATGGATGGATGGATCGATAAATGGATGTCTGGATAGAAAATTCTGTGCAAGGATCACTCACACTCAACAAGATACTATAACATTTTAATGGCTTCAAATGTCACCTGCCTTCTTTAGTGAGGTAAGAGGTCAGACGAGTGATTGAGCTGAAGAATTGGGTGTTTTTTCGCCCCAGGTAACAAAGAAGTTTCAGGGCTCGAAGGAAAGATTTTTTTATGAGCTTGCTGGTCTTGTGCACTTTTACGCATTTGGCGTGAAATTGAAGCATCTGCATTGTTATGCATGTCTTTATATCTTCTCACTTACAAGAGAAACACAACTTTTTACACTAGTGCATCCAACCATTTGCATTTCACACATTCAAAACCATTTGATGGGACAGAAAAGGGAATGCGCGTCTCTGCTTCTTAGAAATAGAGATGTTGTCTCTCTCTCTCTCTCGTATGACTTCATCACCGTCATTATCATCAAGATGCGTGTGATCGTGCATGTCTCTCTTTCACTTTCGTAAAAGGCTCTGCCCTTAATTGCCAGTTCCTTGTCGTGCGTGGGCGCTGTCCACCCACTCAATAGGAATGCGCGAACGTTGGTGGCAAATGCGACAGCGTATATGTGTATACTTAATATCTGACAGCCCGGTTTTAAAAAAACAAACAAACCAGCAGCCATGGATCAATCCGTAATGACTAAAGAATGTATGTACGTTAGGTGGGTTCAGGGAATGAAGGGGATGTATTCATTGCTGCATGGCACCATGCAACAGGATGTCACATCTCTGCCGTACACTTGTGTGGTGATACTGGTGAAGGAATGTTAACACGTTACGAGGTGGTAGTGGAAGAGCAGGCTTTTCCTAAATCCTCGGCCTGTCCATGCTTGTCTTCCATGCACACATCAGGAATATCTATCATTGATTCATAAGTGACAGTGACAGTGACACTCATAAAGAATGTTGGATTAGATATTTTGGGTGCAATTATGCATAGTTGTGACTTGAGTGTGACACTGATTACGTTCAGAAAGCAAATGACTTTTGCGATTTTTGGGCATGCGTGATGGAATATTGGTTTCAGTGATATTGTGTGCCATGTGATCCATTAGTCAAACAGGATGATGTAATGAATCTCAAACAAATTGATATAACGTTAAAAACGTTTATACAACATTTATAACACTAAGATGTCAGCTGAGAATACATTTCCAGCAATAATGTGAGTTTAATTATTTTGTTTTATTTATTATTTTGTGATATTTATGAATGGTAAATCATATGGTCTCCGTGAAATAAGAACTCTGTGAAGGCAAGGACTAAATTCATTTCAAACAATGGGCCAGAGCAGTTTAAATTATTTCTATGCCTGTTCCTCATTGGCCCTTTAGGATACTGACCCCTAAGCGTATCTGAGCTATCAATTTTCAACTTTGTTAAAAATTCACAAAGATAGTCCTCTTCAGTCTATTGTATAACCTCAAACGCTCCCACGCGAAAGGACAAATAGGTAGCACGTTCTTTGCACCTGACCTTACAGAGTGTGATAGAGATCATTAGGGAACTAAACTGCAGACAGCCTATCGTCACAGTGCCCGCGTTGTAATCCCAGCCCTGGCACTCTGCGATCCTAACAGGCTATGGTGTGTTGTTGTACAGAGGGCCAAGTAAGGTAAGTGGTCAGACCTGACCATTAAGTGTGAGCAGGGAATTTACAATGAGTTAATCTCTATAATTAGGGATTTCTTTTTGGGTGGACGGTTGAGTAGGATTAAAAGCTTTAAAGGACACTTCTGCTGCAACTGCAATTGAAGAGTTTGACTGAGCCTAATGGAGTAGAACGCTTCAATAATAATAATACTAATATAAATAATTTTCTTTTTATTCAAAGAACAGTGGAAAGAACACTGAATGTCTACAAAACAAAAAATGTATACCACGAATTTACAATTCAAAGAACTTTTTCATAAAAAAAGGTTTTATTAAAAATGAACTACTTTTAAGTTAAAAAGCTACTTGAAGGTTGAGTTGATTCAAACGAAAGTGACACCAACCCTGGATTCAAAACTATGCAACAGTAACATAAAACAAATGTTGTGAGAGCCCTCATTCAACATAGTACATGGATCATAGCGATCGTGGTCATTCCCTCCTCTCACCCCCAGACATTAGAGGAGTAAAGTAACACTGCGTCTCAACTGTTGACCTCGACACAGTGTATACATTACACACCTGTATGTGTCACAGTGATATACGGCGATGTGTCTGTGTGTGTGTCTGTGTGTGTGTGGGTGTCTGTGATTATTTTTTCCTTAGTTCTTCACAGGGTACGTTGTAAGAGCACTATGAGAAAATCAGTTGAATTCTGATTTGTTGAATACACAGTGTGCATGTGTTATTTCAGTGTCGTTTGATACAAAATCTAGTGTATTGTGTCAATATGCAGTTCAGTGCCTAAGTGAGTAGGTGTACCGTGTATGTAAATAACATGTTTGGCTGGGGTGTCTGTCTGCATGGGCGTCTGGATATGTCTGCACTTGGAGTGTGCGATGTGCAAGTATGCGTGTGTGTGCGTGCGTTTGTGTGTGTGTGTGTGTGTGTGAACCTGTGCAAGCATGTGTGTGTGTGTGTGTGTGTGTGTGTGTGTGTGTGTGTGTGTGTGTGTGTGTGTGCGTGTGTGTGCGTGTGTGTGTGTGTGTGTGTGTGTGTGTGTGTGTGTGTGTGTGTGTGTGTGTGTGTGTGTGTGTGAACCTGTGCAAGCATTTGTGTGTGTGTGTGTACGTGTGTGTGTGCACT
>OMKK01074852.1:0-13021 GCA_900302305.1 Polymixia japonica
TGAAGTGTGACATATTCAGGCCATAAAATCTTAATATATTATACAATTGCATGTCTTCTTTAAGGTACTGTGCAGTACTAGACAAAATCAACAGTATTTTATTTTTTGTATGTGAATGAGAGAGAAAGAAATAGATAGAGAGGGAGAGAGAGAGAGAGAAAGAGAGAATAAAAGATTACGTTGATGATGATTTATTTGAAGTTCAAAATACATAAACTCCTGCACTAGAGCAGCCATCACATACATTTAAAATAATCGAGGATTTAAACACAATAAAGCTTATCAGGCTTATTTCCATTGTGGCCCTCACAAGAAATACAAACGACAATTTGAAAAGGCAACCAAAGACAAAACCGTAAAACAAAAACAGACGGTAAAGTGTGTCTTAACAGGTGGTGCTCGTTGATCGTTCAAATTTCATACTTTGTACCAACCATGTTTTAAGAGTTGCTTTAAACGAGCTCGCATTCAGACATAGTTTTATTTCCCTGGGAAGGTTATTCCACATGTATAACAATGTATTTTTACCCATTTGCGTTTTAAAAGCATAATATATTGAGCAGTCTGCCTTGCCTTTCATTCTTTGACAAATGTGATCATTATGCCAAATAAAGACCAAGTCAATTACACAAGATTAAGGGGATTTCTAAATTAATTTCCCAATCAGATATTACTTGGTGTCTGTCATAGGTCACATAACTCGTAAAACAGCCAACCCTTCTATCTCTTGCATTGTCAAAATGACTTGAGGCACATGATTGAGTCTCAAAGATATATATAGCAGGGTCAAAAGGTCTTTTTTTATTAGTAGACAACCTGTTCAGTTGGCTGGGTTAAAACAACGCAATACAAAATAAATTTGAACTAAACATACATAAAAACGTTTAAGTTTTTGGCTTTTTTTGGGGGGGCTTTTTGGCTTGTTTTTGGCTTTTGGTTTAAGTAACTGGCTTGGAGGCATTTTATTTCTACAGGGCATTACATTTTATGCGGGGAAAAAAATAATTAAAGTTTCAAAGAGCTACTGCAGTGGGGTTTTCAGTATTTTTTTTAAGTAACCGACACTCTGTCAACTTGGTAAGTTTTATTATCTTCTGAAGTTCAAGCATTATATTATCAGAAACTTCTATTCCGTCTTCTGCTGAAAGGATGACAGCTATTTCTTAAACCAGTATGAATAGGAAGATGCATTAGGTTGTTTTTTTCTATCATATCTAACAGGGTTTCAAAGATTGTCAAACTGTAAAACTATGACTGCTACAGCCAGTGAGAGGTCAAACAAGTCATGGACATCCCAGCCTCTTATGGGTCAAACACTGCACAGTGCACACAATGCTATAGTTAGCTGTGACTGCAGTGACTTCATATGGTGACACATCTCCTGACTGCAGATGGTTCCAGCTCTACATGTTCCATTCTCTCAAGTCCTCCATGAGAAATCAGATGCTCTTGTGGAAATTTAACAAGTAAAATAACAATAAAAAGATAAACTCACAAAACTTGAGTAAAAGAAAGAGGAATACAGAGAGAGATAATAATAATAATAACATAAACTGTTGTAATTGTTCCATCTTTCTATTCTTCTTTATATTCATAATCAAAGCTATTCATTTAAATCATGGATTTAAAGTGTGGTCTCAAGTATACACCTCAGATTCCTCTCAAAGAATCCAAGCCTCTCAGTTGTTCTGACTCCATCATTGCATAGGCTGCAATCCACCTAGCTTTCATGCAGAGATGAAGACTGAGAACTTGGTCTGAGAAGCAAACAAAGAGAGGAAAGAATACTTTACCTGTCTACCGCTGCGCCCTCAGCCCCACTCAGACCGGTTTATGGATCTGGTATACGCTTGCAGCCCCCCTGGGACAGTAAATCCTTTGGGGGGGAAATAGGGTTTGATTTTGCTGCCTGCAAGCTTGTGACCAGACACAGTGACTATCAAGGAGGGGCTTCTTGTATTTAGTCAGATGGATGCTCAGAGGGGGTGGGGGTTGTCGGGTGATGAGGTAAGGGGGGGAGATGAACCGCCTAAAGGGAAAGAGGGACGAGCCTCCAGCGACAGGTCAATTGTTTATCTCACACTGCAGTAATTACTGATGACAGTGTAGTCATCTTTCAAGCATACCCCTGTAGTCATCTTTCACGCATTCGCTAACAAGAAATGTGTTGTGTTCTCCATTTTGTTAGTGGTAAGTATCCGAATCCCTTTACTCATATGCCGGCAAAACACTAACAAAAATAGAGCCATTTATTTAGTAACTCCATCAACTTCGATCAGTTTTATAGTTGGTGAAAGTTTTAAATATTTAGTATATTTATATATAAATACTTAAATATAAGTTGCAACTTGAAATTACACTTTTTAAACAACAAACCTACATCAATGCCAGATGATGCCATTTGAAATGACACCATGAACTTGAATTAACTTTTAATTCCATGTTGACTTTTGGTGATAGCTCTCTTGTACATCTACATTGCATTACACTGTATTCAAATTTCAAATTCAGGAACACATTGATTCTGAACCGAACCCCACCCTAACTTGGACATTAGTGAAGATCAGAAGTTGTGAACAAGGCACTTATCCCCTTGACTGAAGTGCACTTCTTATATTACGCTGCATTACATAATCAAGGGTATGGCATTAGTATGGTATAATCTCTTGTTGTTGGTACTCTAAGGCAGTTGTTATTGGTGGCTTCAGAATGGGAGGATCAAATGAAGAGCAAGACATTTAAGGCCTCAAGGTCAAGTATCAATAAATTCTCTCCATATAATTCATCACAGTCGAATGTAACACGGTCAATAAGTTTTGTAATCTACTTACAGTACATAACTATGAGAAAATCTCGACAGCTATGGATGAATATGTAAACTTTCCTACTGTATGTCATCAACTACAACAGCGGGGTCTTACTTTGTTTTTGCAGTTGCTGATCTATTTCCTCTGCTGGAGGAGACTATATTTAATTCCTGTTTTGCTCTCTCCATGGTAACCTTTTTAAAAAAAATATCTATTAGAATCTTAATCCTCTTTTATCACTGTATATACAACTGAAAACATCAAAGTTACCAGTTTTTTTTTTTCCTTTTAAGGTAGAACTTAACACAACAATCATTGTCCATTGAAGTACAATTTTACATAGTGTCACACCAATAGCATTCAACATTTTCCAATGTAAACTTTGGAAGAAAAAGACCTGACAGTTACTATGACACAGTACAAGACCACCAAAGATGCTGCTCGTGGATTGAATATTGAGCGGAAACACAAGCTTCCATGAATGCCGGATGCACTGGTCTCCACAGGACAAGCATAGAATCTACCAGCACAAGTTCTAAGTGGTGCCAGTCTCCTGTCATGGTTGTCCTTCCACGTGCGGTACCTCTAATGCATCTGAATAGGTTCTTGAGTAGACCTGAGCCCACATAAACCCATTGGATTAGGAGTTAAACCCTTTCAGCCTATCCTCCTTATATTGATGAAATGTCATGCTGCATAGCGGCCATTCCAGTCATGGGGAACCACTGAAAGCAGCCGCTGAGGTGCTAACTAGACAGCCTCTCTGCCGAGGGAACCCTCAACAGTACATCAGTGAGGCCTTGTCACTCACTGTCCAACAAGGAGGGAGGATAAGCAGTGTGCGTGGTTAATTTACCATACAATTGTTTGTTTTTTTCATATCAGAGGTCAACTTTGAAATGATAGGCTATATTAAAGGTGAGCTTTGAAATAACACACACATCAAAAAAAATATATATCTAGTGTTTTGTATCATATTGATATGAACAAATTCCCATATGGACAGTCACCAAGGGTACGGAGTCTCTAGGCAATGCAGAGAGCTTGTAAACAACTTCAAGTAATGACAATCAATTCCAAATTATATCCAACCATTCTAAATTAGAGCGACTATGTGCAATTGGAATAAGTCCAACATTCTAAATAGACCTCCCCCAAGAGGCCAGAGGACACACAAACAGTTTGTTTACAATAGCATTTTAGTAACAGTTCACTTTACAATGACCTTATCCCTGTGTATTGTTGGTTAATATTGTAAGTACACAATAACACTCTGGAAGTACTTAACAAAAGTCTCCCTAAAACATAATGCACTGACAAGGGTGTAATAACAAAATGTACATAAAGTGTAGCCACTAAGATCTTAAATAGAAAATCTTGTAAAAGTCCAAATCAGTCTGTAGAGAGTAATAGATGTTAAACGGACATACCAGAGGTGATATATCGAGAAGTTGGCTAAACTAGTGGGCTCATTCCTTTGACCCTGACATGCAGAGTGAGGCAGCCAGTCTTCTAGGATACTAAGGGAATAAACCAAGGCCAAATAAGTAAATCCAGAAGTGGAGCTAGTACCCGGGCCCACTAGGTCCATGTATCCTGTTCAAGCAGATTTTAAAAGTATATTTTTTGTGTGTGTCTGTGTCATGATGCAATAATACCAAAATGAACAACAAACAAACTAAGCTAACTGCGTTACAGTTGTGCTACTGCCTGACTACCTGTCTGTCGTACAATATCAGCCACTGCCCTCCACCCCCCCCTCAATATTGTTGAGGCTTGCTTGCCTCTGAACTCGTTGTTCTTAAGAATAATTGTTGATAATTATCACATTTATTATTTTATTATTTGTTCTTTTAACGATTATTTCTTGCTTATTTACACATACACACACACACACACACACACACACACAGAGCAAGTTTTATCCATACTGTGCTGCTCTTTTCTTGTTTTAATTTATGAACTGCATTTGTTTGATTGATTCTTGATGCTTTGGCGAATATTGTTGTTGTGACATTCATGCCAATAAAGCAAATTTGAATTGAATTGAACAGTCTTTTCCTGTATGGTGATCGTTCATGTTGTGCCCTACTACAGTACATTTGCATCCATGACATTAGATAGCACATATAAAGATGAGGTTATGATGGTTTCAAAATAATATTGTCAAAGGGCCAACTTTCCATTCCTCGCCCCCTCTGTGCTGAGCCTGTAGCTCCGTACCTGAGTAAATCACTGGCTTTTTGAGCATACACTCAATGATTGGCTGCAGAGAGGTCATTGCTTACTCATTATTGAGTTTGACTGACACTGATTATTCCATTCCTGTGTTTTGTTTATGTATAAAACATTTACAGTTAACATGTTGGGTGCAGTGATATTCAAATGCTTAGGCTTGGGAATTGATGACTTATTCTTTTAGATCACTTAACTAATCTTAAATCTTTTGCAGGCATGTGTTTTATTTTTACCAAGATTATCTGTACTTCCAGCCCTCTTCACAATGAAAACTCTTCACAATGCCACTGTTTCCTTGACGCAGAACACGCTCTATATTTAAAGCCTTGTCTGAAGCCATATCAATCATGTCTTTATAAGTGGCCCTCACCTGACCTGAATTGTACCTGAGGTCACATTAAAAAATGCTTTTAAACTAAGCTTGTAACTGAAGTGCATGATGATTTTAAAATTCTATTCTACTACCACAAATCAGTTGTTGAATTGTAAAGCTGCTTTTTGCAAAGCTGTTAAAAGTAAATCACAATATATATCAACTGCACAACAGAACAGCAGAGGCAAACAATAGGATGTTGTATAAAGTAAAGCAAACTGAAATTGAAAAAAATACATAAAATCTCAAGTTATAATTTAGATAATATTGTTAGAAATTACACGTTTGCCTCAATGCCTCGTCACAATGGAAAAACACAATTAATAAAACAACCTGTGCGTGTCTCAATGGAGCATGCCAAATTGAATGGCCAATTTTGTGGAAAAAAATAAGTCTGAGCTTTTGAGTTAGCACTTTTTAAACATTTCTGACATGTTTATCTTGCTCTGGTAACCTGTTTTTAGTGGTTTTATCGGTTGTGTAGTTGCTATTTTGTAAATGTGTATTGCAGTTTCAAGCACTCTCAACTTAGATGATGATCACCGTTTTGTTGGCAGATCTTACCTCAGCTGCCTGACACTTAATCAGTTTTATACTTGTATGGTAACACCTGTTCTTCGTTGCTATACAGAGCATGCTTACTCAAAGAGTTATGATAGCTTTGAGACATCAGGCGCCATTCATGTGCAATGCCGATGGACCAGAGATGCCTATAAATCAAAGAGAATTCATGGAAGGTCATGCTGAAGAAAGCAATGGGGTTGCTGTGATATTGACACTGACATTTATTGTACTGCATTCCCAACTCACCAAGATACAAATCGCCATGTGGATGTTGTATGTTGCCATTTTTAGTTGTATGTGGAGAAAGACTGTAACAATCTGTACCGTAAATGCTGACGTACTAAAATGTGCTTTAGCGTTACCAGCCCTATCTACGAAAAAACTAAATTTTTGATGAGATTACTAACAAGCTGAAGAGACCCAATGTCTACAAAAGAAAAGACACAACAAGTAGCCTTTGATTTTAATTGATATCCATATACTTTGGCATTGTTTAGCAACTATTTCAGAGGTGGCATATGGGAGAAACACCCTACTAAGAAGCTTGATGAAATAATGAACTTGGCTAAAGAGTAAACATGAGTACGGTGAGACTCGGGCCTATTTTAGACCCGGTTTTTAGGCGAGACACGCTACAATGTGTTCCTACTATGTGTCACCAATGGTTATTAATGAATTACTATATTTTTTTACATTTACAGTCCAAGCTACATTTACAATGTCAGTAGACCATGACCACAGCTTGAGCAGAAATAGCTTGTAAACCTGTCTAGTGCCCGTAACTGGAACAACTGGCTATGCATAGCTCATCAAAACAGTGCAAGGTGTAATGCCAAGTGAGTGAGGCTAGGAGGACAGAGTTCTTAGCTTTGCTGTATGTATACATACCTATAGGCTTAGATATGTAGTTAAGTGGCATGGTTGACTGAATAACAGACAAAAATATTCAATGGTACATAATGTAGAGCAGAATAAAACACACATCGTTGTAAAGGCAAATCAGAATCTCTTACTTCTTTCCGTGGGTTTCGGTATTGTCACACGGAGATGCTGAGGGAACTACTCTCTGACTCGCGGCTGTGGGAGTTTGTACGCATCATCTGTATGCAATAAACGAGACAGAACAAAGGGCTCTGGTAGAAATGTCACTGTCTACTGTCATGAGAAAGATCCGTTTCTCTTTAAGAGAAGGGAGTTCTTTCACTTGCAGTGTAATGCACCCTAAGTCCTCATCACTTCTTCATGATGGGACATTCCCCATCCTCATCAGTCACGCCTCCAAAGGCTCCAGGCTTGATTAATTTTCTCCTCTGACACATAATCTGTGTACTTAAAATACTCAGACCCTGGAGTTCTAATTGTTCACCACACGCTCCCCTGAACAGCATGTTTGAAGCATGCCCTGAACAGCTGATTAACAACAAAGCTCACAGCTGTTGGTTGTACATACCTGAGAGCTTTAAATTGAATGTTAACAACATTTAGAATGATAACCAGTTAGTGCAATTCTCATCTCCGTAATACAGAAATAGCAGGATTCTAAAAGGTGCGTCTAGAGCTGGTTTGGCTATTTGTCAGGCTGGGATAAACACCATACCACGGGGATGTCAAAGAGCCTGAGATTGACATAAACGTGGCACAGTCTTCAGCATCAGATACAACCTAACGAGTGAGCTTGTAGTCTCATCAGAGAGGCTAGTCTGGCCTTTCACCATCTAAATGCTGCAGAGACTCAATGCCTTTTATAACAAATTACTCATGAATGCCTGAGGCATCCCCTGGGCAAAGAAAATAATGTGTAAGTGGAACATGTAACTCCAGTAGCGTATACAACTACTTAAAAATCTTGTTCGACTCTATGCAGAACATGTGCACTGAGACCTGTAAATGTGATAAATCTTGAACAGCAAGTGGATTTCAGTGCGCTCCTCTGAGGAGACAGGGTTGAAAGCTCACCCAGCCAGACCAAACTAAGAACTAAGCAACACTTTTTAAAGTTAAAATTCAGTAGTATTCCCTTTTATTATTTAAAAGGTGGATTTACGTCTCTAACCAAGTGAGGTGAAATGTGGGTGTTGAAGTTAAAATTTAACTTAAATGCCATGAGATAATTAAACTGCTGTCAACAGGTTCTTGATTTTTAAGATGGATTGCGTCCTGGTGACAGTGTTTGACCCATAGATGATAGACTCGTTGGTCATTGTAAACAAGGTTGACCTTTATGACCACCGCTCAGGTGATTGAGAATCAGGTGATTGTCTATCTCTCTATACTTTCCACAAGATGGCAGTAGACTTCCTTGATTTACAAACAATGTTTAAGGTGAAAAGAAATTCCAAATTTAAACAAAAAAAAGTAGATAACAGCAAATCACCACTTTTTTTTACAACTTTTTTACAACATATTGAAATCTAAAGAATATTTTATGGTTCGGTTAATAGGGAATGTATGATGTGTTGAATTCGTCTTATCATATTTTGTTTAGAATATACTTTGCATAATTTACTGGCACAGCTGAACATGCATCAATCTTTCATCAATGCTATGCTTACTTTATCATATTGTGACTGTGGAATTGTTCTCAATGCATTTAATTCACCAGGTGGATATAAATACAACTGGAGTATTGCAAAAAAAAAAAAAAAACGCCCACTAAGTATAAGGTTGCAAAGAAGAAGACTTATTACGGTATAGATTTTCTTTATTGAGTTTCAGGCTATTTTCCATCTATTGAGTGGCTCTTTCATTTTGCTGGATATGAGAAAGGCACCATACAATGATATGGGGCTATCAGTGAAATAAACGAAAAATCCTCATTGTAGAAATGTGAGCCTGTCATTCTTTGATTGTCATCAAGCAACAGCAGCTGGACCATGAGCTTAAAAATACCTCTGACATATTGCCCCATATGATTTCAATGTTCCTAACGATTTCATATCACTGACTGCCTCTTTGTATCGATGCACACCTCTGTTCCTTTTCAGCCCATCTTCAATGGCCACCTGATATAGATTTTTAAAGTGACAGAAATTAACTTAAAAGAAAAGGCATATTCACTCTGGATTAGAACACTTTGTTTTGATTTGAAAAGTTTGGGTTAAGAAGAAATCAACACAAATAGGATAAGCTTTTGCCTATCAAGCACACACATCCGTCAAATTTTGTACAGTTCCTTTAGGGTTTTTTTTACTCCCAAGAGTCATACTTTTGCATCTTAAATTAGTCTTTTTGACTTCTGAAACCCTGCTTTTGCAAAAAATAAAAAAAATAAAGTGACAAACAACAATATTACCGTAAATATAGGACGACTTTGGTTGGATTTTTGAAAACATGTTTAAGCTGTTTATAATAAAGTATTGTCAGAGGCAATTTAAATACAAGTATAAATAGTTTCAATGCAAAGTTAAAAAAACAACAAAAAAAAACTTTTGTATTTGTATGTTTGTATGTTTTGTATATTTTCCAGTCCCTTGTCATTGGTTTTTATTGTAAACCAACAGTAAACCCATGGAGTAAACAGCTAATCAAATAAACAGGTTTTACCTTGGCAAGACATTGAATGGCTACACGCTAAAGGTGAATCTTCCCTAATGTCTTAAAATTTAGCTGGTCTAATTGTCCTGTGTCTATACAACCTATTTCATTTGTTAAGTATTTGTCAGTGTCACTTAAGGACATACAAACACTGACAGATTAACAATTTCTTTTTTTAGTTTTCTAAACCTTTTTCCAAGTGATGGTATGTTATACGAGGCTCTAAGACAAATTGGCTTGGCTTATATCCCTAATGCTGCAATCTGCCTGCTCCCATGGTCCTTGGAAACAGCCCCCCTTAATGTGTTACCTTATCTTCAATGTCTTGAAGAAGTTTACTTGAAACCTTCAAGTTGGCACTGAAGTACAAGATCAAAACTATGCCAAGCAGTCTATAAATATAGCTATGGGGATAACCTTGCTTGTCCCTTCTTATTTATCTTAAAGGTCAATGAACCTGCCCTCAGCAGTGTTGTCTCCCAAGAATCGATCCCCAGCAACTGACAAAATTAGCATAATACAAATCCAAACCAATTTTTATTTGCTTTCCTGAATATAGAGGCTTGTGCAATACCATAGACAAGACGTTATAATCCCACATGATAACCAATCTTGCTGGATTATGCAGATGACAGATCTGATACTTTTTAAAAATGTTTTTGAACTGTCTGACAAATAAGATACAATCTGTCTTCAAGGGCCAACTGCAAAGACAGCTGTGAAATGAAATAACATTTGTGACCCAGTATGGAAAAACAGGCACATTGCAGGAGATATTTATTTTTTTCCATACATTATTGATCTTTGCATTCAGACCCTTTAGTTGTAATTGTAATGGCCCCTTAATTATATATGACATAATAGGGGTCTATACATTATTTTGCTTAAATTATTAATTATTAACTCCAAATGTTTGGCCCAACCTTTTCAAATATAAAATGAGAACAGAAGAGGGACAGGACTGGCCCAGTTCAGTCAATAATTTTATTAGATCCGGCTCAGATGTGGCAGATCCGCATTAAATTATCATATCTGGCCCAGATGCGGCACAGATCCGTTTGGACTATGGTTTTAGCACTGGCCCAGCTCTTCTCCAGCTCTACTCCAGTGTCCAGCGGAAGCACTGAATCAGACACAACCCAGTCCAAACAGATCCATGCCACACCAGGCTAGATAGTGTCAGTGAGTTCAAACCATAGTTCTAACAGGTCCACATCACATTTTTCCTGTACCTTAATATACAGGAAAAATGTGATATTGACCTGTCAGAACTATGCTTTGGACTCACTGAAACACATTCAGATCTGCCCCAACCTCCACCATATCTAACATCTAAACCAGATCGTTCATGCAGAGCACTGACAAGATCATTCTACTACTAACAGGGCAAATAAAAGACTTTTTACTTTTCCAACTCTTAAAACCTTATGCAGCTTACTATACCTTATTATGTAGCTCTAGATTCTATAACAAGCAATGGAATAAAAATAAAAAAATCAGTCAAAGTCATGCATGTTTTTAAAAGGTTTAAATTAATAGCTTTATTGATTGATTGTATCACACTGTATGTCTGTCACATAGTGATCATTACACTTAACAATGTACATACACATGTTTAAAATGTGATTCAAATATAGCACTGTAAACTGGGAGGATAGATAAAAAGAGGCAGCAAATAAGCCATGTAAAGTTAGTATCAGAAATACTAATTCAGCCATATAAATTAAGTTCAGAAAGACTAATTCAGCCAAATTCATTAATTTCATAAACTCGTCATATTTCGTGTGAGCAACTCAATCTAGCTAACGTTACATCTACTATAAGGTTACATGTCGGGCTATTTTATTGATTGAGTTAGGATAGCTAGCTAACAACATTGGCTAACAAGCCAACATAATATTATTATCTAGCATTAAAAAGCCAGCTGCTAACATTTGCTAACTAGCATGTTTGACGTAACTAGCCATGTTTTTTAAACACCTTTCAGAATAACGTTACATATCAAAACCAATCTTGTTCTTAAAATGAAGTGTTAAAATGTTTGACCAGAACAATTTATCTGTTAACTTACCATCAAAAACTCTGCTTGTGAAGCATCATTCTTGTCTCCAATTCTGGGCTGACGGTTAAAATTTGAAAAAGAGAAAAAAAAGAAAGAAGGGGAAAGGGCGCGTTCGTTCCTTGATTCCGGCCCGTATCCGTGTTGACTCTGCAGATTTACTGTGAAGTCCACTGTCTACAACCTGTACCTGGGCCATACTTGGCATCGGGGCCATAAAACGAGTGCGACTGTAACGCGTATCTACCAACTTGGAGGTGGATCCAGCCCAGAGTCAGCTGCTATGTGGAAAAGTACATTATTATTAATAACTCCACCCTGTCTGTTTATGAAAGCAGTTGTCATTCCATCGTCTGTCCTGATAAAGCACATCTCAACCCTGGATGGTCGATGAAAAGTGCTTCAGGACTAACTGGACTGCCAACAGCTCTAAGAGATTCACGTGGGGACTCTCTGCTGGAGCCCAAGCACATCTGTGAAGACCGATGTGTAGGATGCCACCCTGCCCAGTGTCACGCCTTGCCATTGTCAACTCTCGTTGTAAAGGGGGCGGTTAGAAGGTGCCTCTTATGGGACACGGGGTCCACCTTGAGCTTTATAAACCGTCATTGCCGGCACCTCATGCAGCAACTCCAGTGGTACAACAGGGTGAGCTGCACACATGAGACCCAATAGGCTTATCGCCAACAGGGCGATGAACATTCTGCCCAGGTGTAGATGACTGAGAGCTTCTGTCAGAACCTCTTGTCTGGGCGCTGAAAGACATGAGTGTGAGAGATAGGATGAGTGTAACTGTTTTGAAAAGGACACGTTTTGGGTGATTTTGGGATCGATTTTTGGAGTTTGGAGCGGGTCCCTCGTAGGATTGTATTAGAGACTAGCAGCCCCAGCTACTACACAACGAAGCAACTGATTAAATTTTGGTCAGAGCCCATTGGTATGATAGGAAAAGATAGGAGGTCCAGGTCAAAAATGGCTACATACATTGGCGTGTTTTCCAATGACTTAAATATGCTATCTGTAAGATTGGCACTCTAGCATTAGTGAGGTGAACTACACTAACAAACCAAAACAAGAAGCACAGTGTATCTGGCTTATGTAAGCTGATGGAGGGATCTGTTTGACGGGCTGTCAAAGCAAAACAAAGACCAGAATGTAGAAGGAAACAGAACAATCAAAACAGAGAGGGGAATCTTTCAGATTATCACCATTATGCTATATCTTACAATACAATGTCGTAATTCAAGTCTGTATTTGATTTTAGCATATTACTGATAGCACCTTTAATCTTTTTTGAATGATAGCAAGTAAAGACTCTTGGAGTTATGATCACACTTTGGGTGGTGTCTTTGGCTCCCAATCTCACAGCAACTCCTTATCCATCAACCATCACCACAGAACAAGCCTTGCTGAGACCATGATACTTAACCATCCACTTAACAAGAT
>OMKK01074859.1:0-11761 GCA_900302305.1 Polymixia japonica
CCCTGTGATTATTTGTCTCCCTTCTCGTTGTTAGAGGTGGCTTCCACCTGCCTGATAGACGGTTTCCCTAAATACTTCAAATCCAAACGCTCCTTCATCTCTGTAGGAGTCTGCACCGTCTTCTGCCTTCTTGGCCTACCGTGTGTCACAAGGGTAGGTACGCTTTAAAGTGTGACTCTTATGTTGCTAGTGTTTGCACTATTCACCTGCTTAACCAATATGTGCTTATCTGTGTGTGTGTGTGTGTGTGTGTGTGTGTGCGTGTGTGTGTGTGCGTGTGCAGACATGTGTGTCCTTTCTTTGTACAAAAAGGAGTGGTCTGCAGGAAATAGTAGGGTGAGAGTAACTTGGCTCCCCACTGCTCAGCCCAGAGGTAAAAATGGATTCGGCTCAATTCCTGCCTGACCCATTTTTTTCCACCCGCGCAATATATAGCTTCCCATACCTGTGGCGAGGGACACAATTGGAGTAAAGGTAGCAAAATTTGCCACCCAGCAGGGTTCTTATGGAGGTCCGCAGCTCAGCCATGAATGGAATATTGACTACTGCAGAAATGAAACAATGCAATCTACTGAGAGTTTACTTTTCAGCGGTTCTCGCGGTCTTCTGCCTTCCTTAAAGCTGTCTCAAGTCGACAGCGTGCGCCTGCCGGAGTGAGCATTGTGACCTTTGAGAGAGAGTACAATGAAATGAATGACATATAGAACCCTCTAGAGCTTACGGTAAAAAAAAAAGAAAAGTGTTTCGTGTGTTCTTTGAACCGTAAACAGAAGAGCTGATTACTGGCGGAGATTTGCATTGCCTGGTGAAAGTGGGGGGGGGGAATAAAAGAAATTGTCAAATTTGGAAAACAATTAATCTCTGCAAAAATATCTAGTTACTGCTTGCAATTTGTTATGACAGACATTGGCTATCATTACTCATCAACCTACCCTCCGCAAGCGACACTTTGCCAGTGATTATATCATCATTCATTGCATCTCCCTGCTGGAGCAAAACACCACAATGAAATTAATTTCATATCACTGTTTGCTGCTTCAGACTTTCTTTCCATTGTTCATTCTAAAATGGTTTGACAAAAAAAACAGCGGGCAAATAACGGACTGCCTCCATTTTAATAATGTAGCTGAAGGAAATGTTAACATTTCAAATTCCTAGCATAATTCTGAAAATTGCTACATTTTGTGATTCTTAATGCACTACTTTATCTTAGATGTTCTATTTTTTGAATTTGTAGTGCTATCCCTTTGGCAGGAGCCTTGAGTCAGAGCCTCTTTTTAATATTTAATGTGTCCCCGTATTGCCTGCCTGTGTCATTACAATACAGGTGGCTCCAGCACTTTGACAAGACGACAAGAAAGATAATAATATCTATTAGGCAATTCTAGTCAAGTATATTAGGCCACTTTTCCAGGCAGGACCAAGTGGGGCACCTTTGTTGATGACAATGTGGTTCGGACCAAAAGCTTTTTTCAAATGGGCTATTGATCTTTCCGTGCTATCAATTAAAAAACAAACAAAAAAAATAAATAAATAAAAACTCGGTATGTAAACACTTTATCCGTGGATGGAATGATGTTGTGGGAGAACTGGGTAAATGCTTTTCTGACAGACACTGTTGTCTACTAAAATGTTGGCAAACTCTGGAAAAGAAAAACATGTTTCATAACGTCTTGACACAAATCAAGTATGATAGCGTTAGTGCTCAAGCAAAGCAAAGTTAATTGCATTTGGGAGGTGGCACAGGTGACGCTGATTGTGTAGACACTTTTGTAAAAAAACAAACAAAAAAAACCCAACTTGTTAGTTAAGCCTTAAATCACTTGAAAACAAACCAAATAAAGAACTCAAGATGTGTCAGTCAAACTGAAAATGATTTACTCTAAATGAATCATGTATCTGTCAGTGAAACCTTGGGGTTTATCAGACGAGCATGATTTGATCCAAAAAGGGTGGCTGAATTGTGACAAAACACTAAAAACTAATGAAAGCTTATGTCTTGTGGCCCTTTCCACAGTGGATCTATATCCAAGTGTTTACTTTGTCTACGCCACAGGAAGAATGTGAAAAGTAGTTAGTTCAATTCTTTAAAATGTCTGGCAAATGGGGACTTGTGGTCTCCCCTAGGGAAAGAACTTCTCTACTTGTTAATACAGATTAGAAGTTTGCAATTAGTTTTAACAACTTGTTGAAACCCACAGGGGCAACAAAATAAATAACACATGTAGCAGAACTACACGTAATGAAGTGTAGGTATTTGCTCGTTAATCTCTATACATCTGAGAACTTGGCTGACATGGAGTTGTATCTGAAGGCAGATGAAGAGGATAAACAGGATAGGTGACAAGAGCAGTTCTTTGCTCCTGTGTTACTTATCACCATCTCTGACACACAGCTCTACAGTCTAACAAACTGTGGTCCATTGGTGAGGTAGTCTAATCCAGGTTACCATGGGGACAGCCTCACTAGTCAGGCGTTAAGGTTATATCCTTCGGATAATTAATGGCCTCTACTCAAACTGGCATAAACCCGCCTACATTGCAATGAGCGCTGTTGATCTACCCGTCACAGATTTGAAGTGACCAATCACAATCTTTTAGAGGTTAAGTTTGGTATATAAAACTTTTACCGTATCCCATTGGCAGGCAAGTGAGTATGTCCCGTTTCGAAAGGAGCGATTGACAACAAAACTGTTGAACTGGTTTTAAAGACGAAACGGGATTAACTTTGCAAACATTGAGATAGCAATTCTTTCGATATTTCCACGTTGCTTTCGTCGGTATAGCAAAGGGAATCCAGCCAGCTAAGAAGTGGCAAGTCGGTAATACATGGCAATGGCCCTCCACTTATACAGAGATTCTGTTTCTCTCCTTACAAGTTAGTCTTTTAGCTAGTTTTTCTATCAAATTACGGGACAAACCACAAAAGTGAAGACCGGTCCATGTCTGTACCAACATGAAACGCCTACACTTAGCGAGGATGGTTCCCATTAGCGGTCCAGAAATGTGAATCGGCTTTCACACAGATTAGGCGGGTGCATGTCCAAATGAAGTAGATCCGTCCGTTACTAATCAATCAGGCTGCGTAATCGCTACAATCATTTCCATTCTCGTGTTACTTGAATGAAGTGGGGCTTGCAGAGCTAGTTCAGGCAGACAACTTGACTGGTGCCAAATTGTTCCCATGCCCAAATGGGTCAGTCGATTTAAGCTGTCAAACTCACCTGTTCATTCTGCTCTGCTGCCGCTTCCTGCTCTGTTGCGCATCCCGCCGCCTCCCCTGCATACACCTATGGGCTCTGGTCTCTTCAAACTTTACAGCAGATCACTCCCTGAACTCTCCGCTACTGAATTCATGCTTTTTTCAGGGAGCGATGAGAAATGGAGCCCCGACGCTAAAGTGAAAGCTATTTATTTTTATCCTAAATAAATATCTCATTCCGTATGCGGGTTGTCTGGCTGAAATACAACTTCATTGATGGTGAATTATTCACAGGGGGCGAGGGGTTGATTACTTAAGGCTCTATTCCTTGAAAATTCTCCCCGGGCTGAGTTAAATGTCTATTAATGAACTGGGGGTCTCTTCGCATTTTAGAGGTTTCCTTTGGCCTCCAAAAAGCACCACGGCACGTACAAATCAACACAGAAAATGCCAATGCCCCCGACGTGACCGGCATAAAGACAGAGGCACCAGTCGACGCACTCTAGGCTCTCACTTAGCCTCAAGTTATAAGGACAGAAATAGAGGTGAGAAAGGAGACGAGGCCAGATTGCGGTGAATGTTAAGTAGCAGCGGCCATCTTAAGACCGGGACGGCGAAACCCTCCACTGTGGGCTCCAGGTACACAGACACGCTGTCGGATAAGTCGGCTCTGGACTTATACTTTGCATGTGAAATGACTGATCAACATTTATGCGTTTAACCATCTACAGTGGCTTGCAAATGTAGTCAGCCGCCTTTGACTTTTTAGTGTCTGATGTGATGTGACTATGATGTCACTTCAAAATTTGTTCTATGCAAAGTACAAGTTAAATGGAAATTCTAGATATGCATGTGTTTCGTTATTTGAGTTAAATTACGACACTTGGAAAGATGTGTTCAACTTTCCACACCAGATTTTTTAGGGGTTTTGAACATAGTTTTCCTTTCAAAATATTTTTAGTTCTGTTTTTCTAGCTCGAAAATGCCAAAACTAGGTCACTTCAATACATCGGAATGGGATTTTAGGGCGAATTCCCATCAAAATACTTAAGGACATGGGATATGTGGTTATGTTTTGAATGACCTGAATTCAAGTCCAGTCCTCTTATGTTTCAAAGAAAACACAAACCACCACCCACCCACCTCACTCTATCCACAAATACATAGAGGTGCAGTTTTAATGATTGGCCATTGACTTCATTTACTTTCATTGTCTAACCGGGCAAGAAAAACCCAGTGAAGTTGCGCCTGATGTTTATATATTCGTTGGATCCTCGGGGGAATTCGAATTCCATCAATAAGAGCATCACGCGTCCCATGCTGTGCTTCAGTATTGTGTTGGAGAGTTCACCCTACACTCTAAAACCCCATTAGACGTGTACTGACGGGAGCTGGTCTCAGCAGTGCTAGCAAGGAAAACAGAATTTAAATTATTATGAAGAGAAAACAAATATTCCAAGCTCCTACGAACAACAGTGAAGATGACGTCTAAGTGACACGTGATGTGAAAAGTTGAACACATCTTTCTAAGTGTAGTAGTTTAGCTCAAGTAGAGAAAGGGAAACGTCTAAACTTCGCATTCCGAGCCAAAACATCCAATAATATGTAAATGACATCACCGTATAAAGAAAATTATGTCAGTAAGCTTAAGGTTGTTTTAACACTTAACTCCCGTTTTTCAGAATAGATACAGTATGTCCAGAGGGTTCTTTTTTGAGAATTCATTATTGTTTGTCTTTTGCATTTTCAAAGCAAAAACAAAGTGGCTTTCAATTTGCTTTAGGCAAACATGCACTCGGTAAATTAAAATCACACTCAGACCATCGACTCACAGCTGAAATCACTTTAAAAATGTGATTAATTTCAACAGACAATTTCATTCCGTGATTTATGCTTAAACAGGTGCAGTTTGTAATTAGTCAAACTACAATTATCTATACAAATTTCTTCTGGTGTGTCAATACAATAATTCTTAGAGCAATCACTAGAGCTTGGGACTGCAAAAAACACTGCGACGCATTCACGTTACGCCTTTTTTGTTCTGCCTTGCATTAATAATTTTACTTTTTTTGACAACATTCTCATTTAAACTGTAGACCAATACACCAGCTGGTATCTATTTCGTAGAGATACCTCGAGATCATTTCCATCAGGAATACATTGAAATAAAAATAAAAAACTCTTACCTTCCACTCCGCTGATGCACTTGACCCGGTCGCGCACCTCCACGTTGTAGCCCTCAAAGGACATGAAGACCCCGTCAGGGTGGTAGGGCTCCCGCTGAGTGTACACCTTGGAATAACTGTGCTGGAACTCGAACCGGTCATAGCCGTCGTACTGCACCACCTTGCCGTAGACCTCAAAGTATTTTTCCATCCAGCTGAAGGGCAGGTAGACTTCCGCGCCCTCCCGCCGGCCTTTGATGGTCGCGTCGTCATTGATCAGGCAGTCGATTTCCTCGTATTTGATGCCGCCGACAACGGGCGGGGGCTCCGGGGGTTGCGGGGGCTGTTGCTGGCTGCTGATGCTGGCATCTCCCACCTTGGGACTAGGGGCGACCGGAGGAGCGCGCGGCAGGAAGTGCAGGGATGTATCGCTGGAACAGCGGTTCCACAGCAACACCGTGATGAGGGTGAAGAGGGCACAGATGACGATGAGGGTCTTGTAGTTCACCCGGGCGGCCAGGCAACGCATTGTCAAGGCTCGCCTGTGTGAGAGAAACACAGAGATGAGGCAGATTAGAGGTATGCGTGCTGGATAGGTTGTTGAGACCACTCGAGTTCAAAACTTTTTTGCAAAATCAAATTAACGGGTCAACTGATATCCAGTAATGGAAAACAGCATCTACTACTCCGAGCAGCGTCGACTGAAAGCCTGCTCTGGAACTAACATCAGCTTCAGGAATGCATGATATATCTTGAGCAGCGTCCTTCGAACAACACAATTACGTAGATGTACAATTAGAACAGAACACCGTATTGTTCAGTGTGCTGCACCGAGTCTGACCTTCAACTGTCTATAGACATTACCCGAGTCCTTTCTTTGACGGCCGCGATGCCAAGACGGGATAAAACCATTTTGCATCGACCTGCCATGCCCTGCTGGAACGGCGTTGTTGAAGGATAAACTAAACAGATGCGTATCAAAACAAACAGACACACACGAAGTAGCAAAACTGGAGAAGAACTGGCGATGGCAATTAAAAAAAAAACATTCTGCTCACGTACAGCTAGGTGCGTACCCCAGCTCAGATAAGATCAAGTAGTGAATACTGCTGGCATAGAAGAGACAATACCCCTGAGAAAGTGTGATTTGTGAATGCTCTGAAACCGACTTGAATGTGACAAAATGCAAATCATCCAGCAAACCATAAAATACAAATTAGCACTCGGCTACTCAGACGTTGCCCCTTTTTATCAATGGGCCGTACCCTATCAATGGATGTGATCCAGTAATTCTTTAATTACCTATTGAAAGGGAAAGAGCACAAGGACCAAACGCTGCTGCTACAGATAACCCTGAGAGAACGCTGAATGAATCAAATTAACTTCCCCCAAATAGAGTGCAAGTTGTAACAAAAAAACATAATTTCGTCTGATAGTTTTGGTTAAGAGAATGTCAAACTCTCGGGAGGCACGGGAGACAAGCTGGATAAGTGGAAGGTCTGTAGATACATGAGATACAATAGGCCTAGAGGGATGCAGGATGCTGTACAGGGAGCGTACAGAGCCCATCAGTCTGGCTCCATGGTTCAAGTCTACCATGTTTCCTTGGCATTTTCATTGGCCCAGTGAGAAATCAATAGGCAAACTGAGGCCTCCTCCCCCACGCTAATTACAGCTTACTGCTGCAGGAGTTCGCGAATACAACAATGACAAACTGGGTATCTCCCATGGAAGAGGGAGATGGGAGGAAAATCATTACTCTCCAAGTTCATCTCAATACCTCAGTTTAGGGCAGCCACTGCTAAATGCCAGTGCGATTAAAGTGTATTAATTGGACAATGGGGACAGTCTGCCAGAGCAACACAGAGTGTAATAGAGGCCAGAATCATTGTAATTTCAAAGTTTCCCTCATGCATGTGTTGTCTGGAAAATGGCGAGCAGACTCCCAAGAGTGCTCTCTAACAACCGAATTTAGTGGCAGTGTGCATGAAATATAGGATCTTTGCAGCTAAAAATTAAAAGGCCAAGCACTGAATTTAGGCTCTGCCCATTTAATAGGAATACTAAACTGGTTTGAAGACTGAGATGTAGAATTTTCATTAAAAAAGGGAACACAACATTTCACTTCTAATGTAAAACTCAAACAACTCAGATAAAATAATTGTTCAAGTCCTTGTTCAAGAAATTCTACATTTCTTTTCTCTGATGTTGCGGTTTAAAACCTTTAACTTTTGCCTGCTTCTATTTTCAACTTTTGATTTTTTTGCTGTGACATATCTCTCTGCTTGATAGAATATTGCCACATGTGAAAAAACTACACTAACATTTGGAGTAATGTCAGCATGGTGAGGAGATGAAAGACTGGACTTGCAGGAGTTCTGACAATGCTGCAAGGCAGAAGTCCTGGGGACGACACCCTAGAAGATAAGTAGGGTCCTGCTTGTCAGGAAACTGACTATAAATAATTGGCTCTTTTTATGGTGGTTTGCTGCCAACCTTGAGCTCTGGCTCAAGGCGGATCGACACGGACTCTGGCTTTGCAGCCTGGGGGCTTCCAGCCTAAACTGGACTAAGTAAAAATAGTATTGGTTCATTACTTAATTTCTACTGTCGCTTCCAGATCCACATCCGTTTCATATAACCTTTCTTAATCCTATTAGACGTTTTTACACATTCGAACGTGCTTGTGTATCGAGATTTAAATGCAAAGAATAAAATATATCGTATAATAATAATATATTATATGTTCTTCTTCACCGACACATTTGGTGTTGCCTGCATTTCTTTATCAAATGATAATGCATGCAAGTCATATTTCATGATGTGTAGAGTCTAATTACAGGGTAAACAACGGTATTTTATCTAGTGGAGCAGGCAGTAGCTGTGTTGTCTGTAGCGAGTCCGGGTCCAAATCCACTTATGTGCATTAGGTATGGATGGGCCTCTGTGTAATCCAGGGGTGATCAACTCAACTCTCAAACGTGTTGCACAGATGTAATCCCTCTGGTAATAACTACGAGTTGCACTCTTATGTTAGAAGGAAAGGTACACTGCAATAAAATACAAAAAAAATAAACTGGACTGAAAATGTGACTGGACAGGATGCGGAGGACAATCCTGTTATAGGATAAAAGCCATCCATGTTTGACAAAAAAAAACAGAAAAAAAACAGAAATGAAGAGGAGCTTTTCAGCTTAAAACACTCCCAATGTCTGCTTTGAGGAAACTGGGAAAGTACTTGAAATAGCAGGTGATGACTTGGGAACTCAGCCCTTTAAATGATAGCATCAATCTTGCGCATGGCTTGAATGATCAAACGTGGCTCTCTGTATGTTGTTAGTGTTAGACGGTCACCGCGGTAATGCACAAGAGGTTTCACTAGTTTTCTCATCCTCGGCGCTGTGATGCGTGGTCATTTCGGGGGGGGCAACAAGCGAGGGAATGAGCTGCTGAGGCGCGGAGCATTGCTCCGATTTGATCTAATTCAAGACCCGCGTCACTTTATTTCTTTATTGATTCTTGAGAATTGGTAACCGTTTTGTAAGAAAGTGTTTCTACTTTCTAGCAAAAAATGTCTTGTTACCTTTAGAATGAATATATGATGCATTATTGCGGAACCATAGGAAGTTATAGCTGTGTGGCTATTTGAGAAAATGTGTATAATATATTAATTTGTAATTATTGTTTGCTTGTAAGCATTAGAACCTTATTTGGGGCTTAAGGCTGAATTATACTTCTACGACAAGGTGTTGGCATAGCTAAAGCGTAGCGAATTATTTCTACTTCTGCATAGACTCTACCCATAACAACACCGCAGCAAAAGTAGATGACAATGTCATGCATTCTGTCTAGGAAAAAAAAAGAAAAGTGAAATAGCTTTTTTTCGTATTGTTAGTTTCTGCCTTTGTAAACCTAAGACAACTTTAGAGAACATGTCAGTCATGTTCATTCAGCTATGGCTCACTTGCTGCATGATGCAATTGATAACACGTCTTATTCAGCTAGGTACCTGCAAGCCTACAGCTGGCTACTGCTGAAATAGTCAGAAAGAAAAATATATTATTGCTCAGACCAACTATATGAGGAGTACTTTTGAATAGTCACTTGTAAAACAACAGTCAAAATTTAATTAGTTGTAGCGATAATATTGTTCTTAATTATGTTTCACTCTTATGTGAACACTAGATGCAAGGTGTTATGTCACCAGAGACGGGAAGGAAGATGCTCATGTTTACAGATGTGTTATCACATCCAACCAATCTTGCTTGACAGCACTGCTAGCTCTTCCTGAAGGTTCCTGGGACTCCTGGGACTTCCTGGGATTTTAGTATCACCTCCTGAGCAGGGCCAAAATTATCCATTAAGCGTGTTACCTATGGAAATACTTTCGCAACACGTGCGCTCAGATTCACGGCGTGGCATGACTTCGTAAGTTCCTGTAGTCGAAAAGGGCCATAAGAAATGTGGAGTTCTGGGTTCCCAGCCCTAAGCAGAAGTGGATTTAGATGCTACTAAGCATTATATAACTGGCGTTGATGACTGAGGGAAGCCCTTAAGTTTCCCTAGGCTTAAAAACGGCATAGGTTGGCCTTTCCTTTAGCCTAGCAAAAAGAGAATTTCCTTGGTTGTCCTTGGCCTCCACCCTGGCCCTGGCACCCAGAACCTTGGGAGCACAGGGGCAACATTGTCTTAGCAAGCAGACATAACAGCCATAGGGGTGGGATGGGGGGAAACTGGCTCTGGCACTAAGGACCATAGAGGTTGTGAAAGGCTTGTTGTCGGGTTTTATGGTCCTTGAGGGTGGATGCTTTCACTCCATTTGCCTTATGGATGTTGGATCCAATTCACTCATTATGTTTTTCCTCCATCGTTATTGCACTGGGCACGGATGCTGTGGCACAATGAGGAGAACCGCTAGCCTGTCAATGTGACATGTTTTCTAAAAATGGGACCTGAAGCCAAATCACTGGGGCTCCTTCACCCAGGCTGATGGTAGTATATTATGCAAGTCACCATGATATGGACAGACTAAACATAATGTGCCGGAATGTGCCAAATGTTAAGGCCATCTTTGTCACAGCAAAAGATCCGACTGATCTTTTTTTTTCCCACCATGCTCGAAAATACTTGGAAGTCTTATCAAGCCATGCCGAAACACTGTAGGAGGTGGTGTATTCAAGACATGTTAAGTGCGGACATGCGTTGAAACGATGCTTTTAGAGGGTAATACAGAAAGGAGCAGGAACATTGATCCAACGACCATGGAAGTGTAAACACGGAGCACAGAGGTCATAAGCCGGGAGGTCTCGGCGGTCCGATCATTCACAACTTTTCTGCTCCTCTCGGAGATCACCGCAGGCTGGACTCCGATGACAAGCATTTGCCTGTAAAGCAGAGTACTGGCAGCAGCTGTGATGGATTGTTAACATATCAGGAATCTCTGGATGCACCGACAGCTGCTTCATGAAATACACTGACTGATCCCTGCCCAAGCTCAAGAGTATCTCATTCCACCTCAGACGTCGACAGGCTTTTCAAGACAACAGCTGAGTTTCTCTTTTGTGCTTTTGACTGAGAAGATGCCAGCAAGCACATCACAGGACCGTTTGTTCAGTTATGCAACTCTTTAGTTACTCATGACAATCTCCCATGTTTATGGCGAGTAAAGGCAAAAGCTGGAGTCCACACAAATGCACCGAGTCCCGTTTAGTTTGTGCTGTGCGTGAAGCCAAATGTCTACTACAGCAGCAAGTGATTATAAAGGTATTTTTTCCCCTTTTTGTTTTGATGAAAACAAGGGCGAGGAAACACAACCTGTAGTGTTGAATGCTAATTTTGCCATCCAATCATTATCTCATTACCAAGTCCTGTTAAAGCAGCGCTAACATCCTTTTTGGGCCCCCCTTACCTTTGCATCAATAAAGGCTACATAGAGCATTTAACAGAACTCAATAACTTGAGATCTTCTATATAATCTCCCTACATAATCATAAGGCTATATTTTCGCATCAGACCGCTGAAACCTCCCACAACACATCATGCTGGTAAACTGCTTCACTTCCATAGCGAATTCTCGGCCAACCAAGCTGCTGATCTTTCCTGGTTACCAGTGCCGGCTAAACCCTTTATAACACGTCAAGCCCACTGCAGCACTGGACCTAGGGATGGGCAGACAGAGTTGTTTTTATTCTACCGCTGTCCTCTGGTGTAAAAATCACAAGCAGCCATCATTGCGATAACGGCCCAGCACTAGTGAGCTGCCCTCGGGGAGCTATTGCAGCATAAGTCTGGTGCTTGCGTGCAGCGCAGGTGTTCCAGCCCTAACTAAACTCCTGACATTTTCACTGCTCTCCTCCACGGGTGAAGTCTGGTGGGGGTTTCAGACCGCCTGTAAA
>OMKK01074864.1:0-10854 GCA_900302305.1 Polymixia japonica
AGTGTTCAGTACAGTGTTCAGTACAGTGTCAGTACAGTGTTCAGTACAGTGTCAGTACAGTGTCAGTACAGTGTTCAGTACAGTGTTCAGTACAGTGTCAGTACAGTGTTCAGTACAGTGTCAATACAGTGTCAGTACAGTGTTCAGTACATACACACACATTCACACACACACACACACACACACACACACATACGCACACACACACACACCAGCCGGCAGCGCTCCTTCACAAGGCTAGGTCGACACCCTCCATCCAAACAGAAGAAGCGTGAGGGAACTTCTCCTGGAGGGGTGAGGAGGTTACGAATGGAGAGACGCATTGACGGAGAGAGAAGAGGTGACCCTACACTTCACATTGTGCCAATGTGGCCGCTCTGTCTCTAAAAAGCTTTTTCGGCGCAACTCCCGTCTCCAAAGCGAAAGGTTGAGAACGGGCTCTAGAGACCTGAGGAGACAGGAAGAAGAGGTGGTCCCCCCCTCCGTCCCTCCTCTTAGGTTGAGGGCCACCTTGTAGCTCCAGGCAAAGCCAAGAGGGCAGGCCGGCACCTCCGCCAGCGCTTCCTGCTCTCGTCTTTCTATCGTTCTCTCTCTCACCCTTTTTTTGGCCTCTCTCTTTTCCTGTTCTCTCTGGATTCTTTTGCTTTTCTTCCACTCCCTTAGGCAGCACCTCTAGTCCATCAACACCTCGTATTCGCAGAGAGAGGGAATCGATAGCGCTCAGGTCTGAACGGTGGAGGAGGTATCGATCGCACAGTGCCACGGAGCAGCAGTCTCAGCGTGCCCTTTCTCTGTCTGCTCAGCAAGCTGGAGGGCAGCAACTTTTAGCACTGTTTTCATGTTAGTGGGACATTTATCTAATTTTGGACCTCGAGAGGTTTAACAAGGTGTAGTAAGGCAATGTTCTAGTCTTTCTGCGCAATGCTGAATTTATCTACGGGTCCTTATGAGAAGGACAGCAAATACTGTATGTCCTCAAAATTTAATGGAATAAAAAGAAAATAATAATCTAAACTGCTTGTGATCACTGTAATGTTAAAGTACTAAAGTACATGAGACCCTGGAAATGTCTTGTCTGGTTGTTCACTTGCATCTTATCCTGGACAGTTTCTACTGGACATATTCTGGACAATCTGGAAACCCATCGGTCTGAAGACGATTTACCTGCCAGCGGATATCCGGACAACGGATATATAACAGTTTTAATTCAATTAAAAAGCTAATCAAAAGCTAGAATTAAAAAAATAGCCGATGCGTTCCGCCTCTTTCGCTCTGGACTGTTTACCTGAAGGGTCAGTACAACTGCAAACAGACTACAAACAGAAACCAGAACGCTTCCGATACCAAAACCGTGTCCCGTTGCTACAGATCCTGTGTTCATATGCAGATATCTGTTTATAGAGATTATATTCTGGACAGAATTTAAAGGAAGTGCTCAGGCAAATAATTACTATTATCATCTTTTCATCATTATTGCCATCTGGGCAGGACTTAAAACTACACACACACACACACACACACACACACACACACACACACACACACACACACACGCACACACGCACACACACACACACACACACACACATTACATGCCATAGCCTACTCTGAACATCTTAGAGACTTACAAAGAATACATTTTGTTTAAAAAACAACCCAGATCTTGTTATCTATGTGTGGACATGGTTGACTTCTGGAAACTAATAAATCCTATTTCCTGCAGGTTTTCTGAGCATCAGGCTGGGCTCTGCTTCAGATGTGGAGCTTGGGAGCCACCTAGTGGTGGGACAAAGATATGACCACTCCCCTTGCTTAGACATAGGCTACAACACTCAAAATGTACCCACACCTCTGAGCTTTTGTAAAAGCCACCACACTAGAACATCATTTATCAACGTGATTTTGATTGCAGTTGCCATTGAAAATATGATCAAATTTTCATTAGTTTGTGTTTTTTGCCCTACTTGATGCTGCCATTTTGGAGTTCATCTGACTAATCCATTTTAGTTAATGTTAGCACAAAAGTCTAAGCTCTAAATGTACATGCATGAACAACTCCAGCTTAGATCTCCACTTGAAATACATTTATGAGGAAAAACGACCTGCTTTGGGTAATAACCCAGAAATATTTTAATGCAAGGCAAGCCAGTGGCCTTGCACACACACACACTACACACACTCAAACATTTTACACAATTTATTTTGCTTTATTAGCAGAACTATGTCAAATGGGGTATAAAAATGCTGAAGAGATAGTCTGCTCTGTTGCAGATCTTATCGTAGCTCATATCCTGCAAGACGTATGGCTTTGTGGTTAGAGAAATCATCCTTCAGCCAGATTATGTTCATGCTACCCTATCAGCAGGCATCTGCCCTGCTGGAATGTCCTTGAGCAAGGCACAGAACCCCCAGGTAGCTGTTCTAAAGCTGACCATGTGCGATGACCTCAATGCAGGTGGCAGGTGAAAAGAGTATTTCCTTATCAGTGAGGTACCACATTTATTTATATGTGTGTGTGTGTGTGTGTGTGTGTGTATAAATGCAGATGTAATTTCCTCTTCAGATCTCTATATCGTGTGATAACAGTACTTAATGGAGTCTTGTTTTTCTGCTCAGCATCACTGCTCATCTCAGCATGGTAGAGAGAGAGAGAGAGAGACTTTTCTGTTTTTCTATATATCCTCTTCAATAACACATTATCAGAGATATGTGTTATTAATTATACAGTCCAAATATCTTTCTTTTCCCTTTCTTAGTAGACAGCAGTTCTATTTTTGTAATGACTCCCACGATCCAAGAGCTTAGCGGATGTGGGATGTTCCTGGTGTCTGTCTGTCGGTAGGATAATTAATGTCCCACCTCGACATGAATCGTGTTCTTTACATTCAAAAACTCAAACACACATGTTGAGTAATGGTAGTCAGCCAGCCAGTCATACAGACAGCCAGTCAGAAATACAGCCAGCCAGACAAAAAGGGCCTGTCCTATTACCCACACTTGCAGTCTTTGTACTTAACCAAGTGCCCAGTTAAGTGATGTATTTCTATTAAGCATCAACAGTACCCAAGTCAGGCCCAAGTATGAACCCAAGTATGTTCAAGCAGAACACATTTGGGACGCTCTGGATTGATGACGTCATCCAGTCGCGCATGCTAATAATCATTCAAATGCATTGTAATTTCTACTGGACATATTTAATATATGCTACGATGTATTAAGATGTATATTTTATCTACAGTTAGTGCTAAAACAAGAATAACTTACATTGGAAAGTTTTCCTTCTTGGCATGTTGGCTCCTTCACTTGAACGTCATGAACGTGATGATACACTTGCTCTGAATACCTCTCTGAAGTGTTAGGTTAAGGGTGCATTAAGTGTTAGGTGAAGGGTGCATTAGGTGTTAGGTTAAGGTACTGTGTGTTTGCATGTTAAGAATTGGGACACACTTAAGTAGCATGTGAATGCACACGTAAGTCCACAAGACCGCAAGTGTGGGTAATGGGACAGACAGACAGTCAGACAGACAGACAGACAGACAGACAGTCAGACAGACAGTCAGTCAGACAGCCAGCCAGCCAGCCAGACAGACAGAAAGACAGACAGACAGCCAGTCAGACAGACAGATCAGACAGACAGACAGACAGACAGCCAGTCAGACAGACAGTCAGACAGACAGACAGACAGCCAGTCAGACAGCCAGTCAGACAGGTTGAGCAAGAGCCCTGCTCAGCTTGTTAAGGCAAGGCAAAATGATCCATCTGAGGCAGCCCACCCCTTTCTGGAACAAACGTCCTGCTAATTACAGCGTGTGTTTCAGCGCTGCACAGGTGTGTGTGTGTGTCCTGCAGGGCATCTTATGGTGAGGCCTACTTTCATTTTGTGATGAGAGTGAAGATGAGAGGAGCCAGAACAATAATGAGGAGACTGGATCACAGTGGGGATAGATTACATTCACTCATGCAGACAAAAACAACCCACGCTAATATATTGTACATCACAGTCCTCCTTTTATGATGTTTTCACTCTAAGTCCTTTAATGGGTCCATGTTTGACAACATTCCAGCCTGCTAAAATGACGACTAAAAGTTAACTACAAAGTACATCTACATCGTAGCTTGGCTTGTAATGGTTTCTATTTCCTAGTTTTGTGTGAAACAACATTATGGCCTACTAGTTTCTGTGCGTGTGTGTGTGTGTGTGCATGTGTGTGTGCATGTGTGTGTATGCATGTGTAGAGAAAGACAGAATGGAAGGTGTTTTTTTTCCATCCATATTCCTTATCTAGCAAATTAATTTCACTAACTGAACAGAGAGATACCATCATGGAGAACAATTCCTCTCTCTATCTCCAATTCTCTCTCTGTCTCTCTCTCAGCTGTTCAGCAGTGCCATTGTCCCTGTCCAAAATGTGAGATTAAAATGTGACTAGAGAGGTACACTTTCTGGAGAAATTATAAAGTGTGCTTGCCCCTTTTTCTGTCCGTGCTAAAATAGGAAAAAATAAAATAATTTTTCCAGTTTGTGACTTATTTTGAAATGTATCTCCGGTGAGTGAGGCCAACTGCTGCCCCGTTGTGTTTTATTAGCTGACCTCAAGGCAACATAAAGGCAAAAGTAGAAAGCTAACTGCTAGTAAAAGCCTGGACAAACAATTTATTATTATAGTAATAATAATTTTATTCTTTGTCAAGCACCTTGAGATTTCCATGTATTTTAAAGTGTGCTATATAAATTAAACCCATTATTATTATTATTATTATAATGGTATGTTTATTGTTTACAGAGTTTGTATAGACTGCATAAAAATGGTTATGCTTCACTAACCTAGCTTTTGCTACTTATGCTAACGTTACCTAATCAT
The DNA here is from genome assembly GCA_900302305.1 of Polymixia japonica. NCBI lineage: Eukaryota > Metazoa > Chordata > Actinopteri > Polymixiiformes > Polymixiidae > Polymixia > Polymixia japonica. Next base: position 4,863 of record OMKK01074864.1, read on the forward strand.
GTTAGCTAGCTCTAAACAGCTTGCAGCTTACTAGCACAGAGGTTATAACTAACTCTAAATAGAACCTGATATTACAGGTAGGGTTGATATTACAGGTAGGTTTGATATTGCAGGTAGAGTTGATATTACAGGTAGGGTTGATATTACAGGTAGGGTTGATATTACAGGTAGGGTTGATATTGCAGGTAGGGTTGATATTACAGGTAGGGTTGATATTGCAGGTAGTTTGATATTACAGGTAGGATGATATTACAGGTAGGGTTGATATTGCAGGTAGGGTTGATATTACAGGTAGGGTTGATATTACAGGTAGGGTTGATATTACAGGTAGGGTTGATATTGCAGGTAGTTTGATATTACAGGTAGGATGATATTACAGGTAGGGTTGATATTGCAGGTAGGGTTGATATTACAGGTAGGGTTGATATTACAGGTAGGGTTGTATTTAGAGCGAATTATAACCTCGGTGCTAGTAAGCTGCAATAGACAGCTGCAGGAATATCTGTACGATCATGCGTTGTCCTGGATGGACCACATGTATTCCTGCATCTCTCTAGAAGAGAGGCTCTATTGCAGCTACATGGTATTGAAACTTCTTATGGTTAATACAGTTAATACAATCACGTTAGTCTAATATATCCACAGCTTCCAGATGATAGCTGCTGCATGGCTACAGGTTTCCATCACGCCACTGGCTCTCATCATGACCCAAACCAGCTGATTGTTGGTATTCTGGCTATGCTCAACCTCACCTTTAACTAAGTAAACCTGACATTTATTTATTTTTACATATTACTTTACCGATCTTATTACTATGTAGGTAATTATAAGCCTCTGTGCTTTTCTAATTTCTTAGTCCCTCACCATCAACACCCTTAACCCTCAACATAACTAATGTACTTTAAATAATATTATCTTGAGTACTAATACAGTAGTATTATCTCCAGTACTTGTGAGATAATCTGATCTGTGTAACCATCGCAATTTTAAACAATCTTTGTTGTCATATACGCCTAGCTAGCAGTTAGCAGTTAGCGGTTAGCAGTTAGCTAGCTATTAGCTGCATAATCTTTTTTGAGTATTGTTTTTATTGACACATCAATGACAAAATCAATGCCCAGAACCCGACTTAAACACACACACACACACACACACACACACACACACACACACACACACACACACCAGGGGAGAGGGGTACAAGTAACTAAGAGAAGTTACTTTTATCTTTTAGTTTTTGTTTTGTTTTTGTTTTTAAACTGTGTTGACATGGCAATAAAGTTCTGAACTGATCTGAACCACATGTCAAGAACATAAAACCTCAGTACAACAGTCCACATGTGACTGTTAATTGCAACCCATCAAAAATAGGAGTATAAAAAAACAAAACAAAGACAAAACCTAATCTATATATAAATACAAATGCAGTCAAACTGAGTCCAGGTATTGAAAAAAGGGACCCCAAGATTCTTCCCATTTATGTCGACATTTTATATTATTAGATCATAGTTTCTCCATGTGAATAACCAAAACAAGTTCATGCAACCAGCTTTTGAAGCACGGTGGAGTTGGTGTCTCTCCATGTCCATCAATAGAGCTGCTTGAATGTGTGAAGGGAGAATTAAAGAGTCCTCTGAGCATCCAAGGAGAGTCAAGTCCCTGTCAGGAGTCCTCTGGTAAACAAAAAAGAAAAAAGAAATAAAAACTTCAGAATGGATGAATTAGTGGACAGTCCCAAAATAAATGCAACGATGTACCATCATTTGATTGGAGACACAAAGGGGTGAAATGTATGTAACATGACCTTAGAATAATGAAAACGGTGAATCACTTTGAACTGAATTAATCTGTCTGTTGTTTATTGAACAACTATGAATACATGAAATTGCAGTCCTCCATATTTTATCAGGCATTGATTTCCCTTTCCCAAGCCTTCTTAATACAGTTGACAGATACAGAATCCTTAGAAAAGAAATTCACAAATTTGGTGATAAGCTTCTTACTCTCTGGTGAAAGAGGAAGCAGGTTGTGGTCGAATTGTCTTTTTTGCTTAATGAATTAAGTATCTAAGTGGCAGCCATGATAACAGCTGTTTGAATTCTCTAAATACTAAGGAAAGGTGCTTCAATGCTTCCTTTCTTATCTCCTTTAGCATAGGGTACACTGGACCATCCTTTACGAAAGGAAAGGAGATAATGCCGTCCCACAATTCCTTGCAGCAGCAACATTTAAAGTGACGCACCATTCGGCCGTTCACGAAAACAAATGATCAACATGACAAGGGACATAATCATAATCAGCATAATTAACCATAAGAAAAGGGATGTTTGAAACTTAAGAATCATTATATAAAACTACAGTAGGCTGCAGTAGTAGATTTGTAGGCCTAACATGTTATGCCTATCTTGCATACATTCAACAATTATTTTCATAGTTGTATTGAAGCTGTTCTTGGTGGTTAGGACATGCAGTCAGTGATATGTGGTGTCTAGTCAGGACACGGGAGGCAGGAATGTCCTTTGAGGAGTTTTATTGTGAACTACATGTAGATACACAGACACTATTCCTATTATACTATTCTGTGGGAGTGTGGTTCTAAATGAGGGGAAACAAAGGACATCAATGTTACGCTGGGTTTTTTAATTTGGTTCGGAGGTGTCAGGGGATTCTCTGGAGTTTGTGGGTGGTAATACTGTGAGCCAAAGCCTCCTTTCACTGTGGATACCATCCTGGGTCAATCTGAAATCACAGCAAATACTGCTGATTTCAAGTAAAGTATACTGTGCCCTGGTAGTAGTATAGGTAGTATCTTTGTGCCGTACTAACTGGGACTCTAGACTGAACGTAAGCAACAGGAAGGCATTGTGTGACCATTGTGCTTTGCAGTCTACACCAGGCGCACAAGCGAAGGATTCTGGCACTTTTTTTTTGCAAGTTTTGTGACTGTATTGTAGCATGAGAAATTGAGTGTGAATTGAATTATACTGTTCTCAGCCACAGACAAACACACAACTGTGACATTGTGTACATTAGTAGATATATTTTACTATATAAGAGTAAAATCTTTGTATGAATTAGAGGTTGGCATTAGAAGTACCAGTTGAGTCTGGTATCTGGTCTCTGTATTAAAACTCTGTTGCTTCGCGTGGGCCTGTTGTCATCATCTGTGGGTCTCCAGACATTTCTACATCACCAATACTATGATCAGAACTAGTGTCTCCTCCTGCCCTAAGAACATTATAGCCGTCTCTTTCCAAACACGTCCCTACAGTAATTTGCTGGTATTTTTTTATAACTATGCTTTTATGTGTTCTCCTAATTTATATGTGTAGTAACTTCACCAGAGACATACTTATTTAGAGATACCAGATTTATTAATCAATTATTGTGCAACTAAGCTAAACAATGCATATCCTTCGGGAGCCAGTTACAGACAGACCTCTAATATTGGCTATTCACACAATGAGGACCTCTAGTGGGTAGATTGTATATGCAGCCTTACTCAATTAGTTTCTGTCTGAATAGTTCCTGTTGTTAACAGAAGATGGAGAAGGAGGAACAGATTGTGGATGTGCTCCCTCAAACAGCTGCAGAGGGCTAACACAACGCATATACTGTCAACTTTCATCTTAAAACTAACAAAACATCTGATGCATGTTACTCCTGTTTTACACCAGAAGTACGGGACGCGTAGCAGATGTTACACAAGTTGCAGTATATATTCAAACCAAAAGCATTCTTCTACTACGTGGTCCACCAGCAGATCCTTGTGAGCAGCTCTTTATGTCTCAACAACTACCAACAGACATAGTCCTTACAACCTTAACTAATGTGTTGTCACCGGCAAGATTGTCAAAATTAGAAAAATAACAGCTTCAATCCCTCAGGAGGTACATTAGCATTAGTGACGGTTGCGTCCAGTTACCTAACGTTATAACGAAGATGAACCAGAGGGGATTTAGAAGTGGGTATATGCAATTTGACTGAAAAATAAGTAGTTATAACCCGTATACCTGCTTATACTCTGCACTACACCACTGCTTAGAAGACAAGCTAAATGTTTATATGAAGCTAGATAGACATATCCTAAGATTACCATAGATTACTTTACATGAATCTTGAAATTGAGCCCAATGCTCTACTGTACATACACACCCACTCCAGCAACACCATCGTGAAGTTTGCAGATGACACAACGGTGGTGGGGCTGATCACAGGGGGGAGGAGGTCCTGGAACTGTCTGAGTGGTGCTCAGCCAACAACCTGACTGAACACCACAAAGACAAAGGAGATTGTGAACATTGTTTCCCTCATCACGACACTGACTGTAACACAGAAGACATACTGGTTTTTCTCCTTGAAGCACAAACATGTATTTGCTTTCCCATCTTTCATGAAGCTGCCTTCACTCTGCATCAATGTTTCTCTTCTTGGACATTTTGGGATTATTGGTAGATCTTTTTTAACTAGAAATCCACTTTAGATAAACGCCTATACAGTATATGGAAACACTGCTAACATTTTGCGGGTCACAAAATCGACATGCATTGTGGGAGATGTAGTTTATGGTCACTGCACGCTGTAAGCAGCATAGACTTTTATTTTAAGACAATCATGCCTTTTAAGCTCTTGCAGTTTGGCACGTGCTTTAGCACTAGAACTTCTCTACTGCGAGGCTACTGCCTTGATGTTCATGACACTTCTCCATTAGGCTACTTGTGATGATGGTTGAAATACATAAATACTGTACATATGTCTGCCTAATCGGGCAGAAAGCACAGATGTGTCCAGGCAGGTCTTTTGGGTCACAAAGTTCATTCTCATCTCTTCAACTGTATGTAAACGTACTAGAGGAGACCGTTCCTACACCCTGAGATCTCATCAAGACCCATTAAGATAAATTGAAGAAAACCGTTTCACAATAAAAACACATTTGACAAGAAAATTCTGTTAAGCCCCGATACAATCTAAAGTTTACATATATTAAGTGTTGAATATAATACAACTTAGAAATTCTTGGCTGTGTACAAGCAGAGATGCAGAAAGGCCCATTCAGCTGCAGAGGTGAGCTGACATTACACAGCGACACTGGCTACACTATGTTTATTGTATGTTTACTGTATGTTTATTGTATGTTTATTGTCCTAACATTTCAATTACTTCTCGCTGCCAGAGAAGGTGACAAAGTGTGAAAATGCCGGATTTAACCTGTAAGAGACTGTTCAAATATCTTTCTGTTTCTTTGAGTACTTTGAACAATGAACAATAAACAATGAACCAGAGACTAATTTCAAAGCTTTAATCAACAACAGCCTCTTCATGGCTCACACCACATGACCAATGAACTCACTCTTAATATTAAGCTTCAACATCAGTTACAATTATACTCATTAAGATTTAAAGTCACAGGACGACATTTCAAATGTTAGTGTGTTGTTAGTCATTTATTCCATCATTCAGAACCCAATAGTGGAATCAAACTCCTGACTTTAATAGTGTAATCTAAATGGTTTCCTTAGGAATCATTATACATTAGAAGAACTGGTTATTATCATGCTACACATCATCCTCATTGCTGTCACACAGAAGTGTGTGTGTGTGTGTGTGTGTGTGACTGAGCGAGTGCTGGCTTGAACTTCAATGAACAATATTGTTGGAAACTCTCAACAGGAAAACCGACTCCATGTAGCTTTGTCCTCATATTTACAGCAAACAGCTTACCTATGTGTGTGTGTGTGTGTGTGTGTGTGTGTGTGTGCGTGTGATTAAGGATGTTTGTCTCAGGCAGCAGCGATGGAAGCATCATCCAGCTGTCGACCTTGAGGCTGGAAGGCAAACAAACTTACAATTACAACTCCAGAAGTCCAACCAGCAAAACCAACTTGTGATCTTTAATTACCAAGATGTGTACAGGCAGGAATCACCTGTGTGTGTGTGTGTGTGTGTGTGTGTGTGTGTGTGTGTGTGTGTGTGTGTAGAGAGAGTGTGTGTG
>OMKK01074875.1:0-12895 GCA_900302305.1 Polymixia japonica
TTCTTTCTTTTCTTTAGTCTTTGCAACCTCTCTCTCTCTCTCTGTCTGTCTGTCTGTCTGTCTCTCTCTGTCTCTCTCTGTCTTTCTCTCTCTCTCTCTCTCTCTCTCTCTCTCTCTCTCTCTCTCTCTCTCTCTCTCTCTCTCTCTCTCCCTGCCCACCCTCTTGGTGCACTTAGTCAGTGTCCTCTTTGGCAGTGTGCTCCTATGTGTTATTCCCCCTGCGGCCTGAATCACATCTTGCATCAGAGTTACTAACTTGGCACATGAAGAGTGATGATGAATTAAGAGAGAAGGAGAGAGAGGGAGAGAGGTGAAGAGGACAACAAGAGACCCCCTGCAGAGTCAGGAGTGTAGCAAGCTCTTTTCAGAGCTCTGGTGCCCTCTAGTGACGGCAGTCCACCACCATACTTTTGTGTTCAGACGACACAAAAGTAGCGAGGGAAGCAGAGACGAGGAGACACGGGAAAGACAGGTCTGGCAGGAGCTTCCTATACTGAAATCATAAGCACCGCAGTGGTGAAGCCGTCTGCCTCTGGGTCTGGATATGGCTTCACCGCTCCACTGTGGCGTTTACGAAGTCAGTATAGGAAGCTCCTCTGTGAAAAGTCAATCATCATGTAGCCAAAAGATTATCAGCGGGTAACTAGTGACAATTCCGGAAGCAACGTGTCCAATCAAAACCAGTTAAAAACCAGTTACCAGTGGCAGCACTCTCCTAAAAAAATTCAGTGAAATCAGTTTGTGAGTAAGTATTAGACATAAACCTTTTATATGTAACACTCATATACAGTACTGCAGCTGCCTGAGATCACACAAACTGTAAACAAAAGCAAAACACGGTACACCAGGCCGGTGAAACGAGGTAAAAGCTGTACAGCGAGCGTCACGTCTTTCCTTCCAAACGCCACCCCCAGGTGGGCCTGAGGGCCTTCTTTGGTCGCCCAGGCCAGTGGTTCGAGGAGAACGCCCTGGACGGAGACAAGAACTCCATATTCCACGACTCGGACGGCTCGGTGACGGGCTACAGAAACGCCTACGTTGGCAGAGCAGACAACTACCTGATCCAGCACCCCGACTGTATAAACATCTCTCAGTGGAACGGAGTGATCTGCAGCGGACATTACTCCCAGGTACGGTGGGGTGGGGGACTGTTTCATGCTCCGTTTGATGGGTTTGTTGGTAAACCTTGTCTGTGTGAATTAATAGATAAAAGATTCCACTCCTGTTTGTTTGTTTGTTTGTTTGTTGTCTTATTTAATTCCCCTGTTCGTGTACACCTCCTCCCCCTTAATCCTGCTGGCCTCCCCTCTCCAGGTGTACATCCAGACCCTGGGAGCCCCCAGCCTCACTCTGTCCATCAGTAGAGATGAATACCCCGAGGCTCCTCTGGTCCTGAGGGGGATAAACAGCCAGGCGTCGCTGTCGCAGCAGTACCAACCCATCCTGATGATGAGCAAGAGCTACACGCTGCACTGGGATGGCCCAGCGCCCAGGGAGGTGGTCCTCTCCCTCATCAACTTCAACAAGTGAGTAGATGTTTGTACAGTTTGAATCGAGTTTCAAGTCAAATACAATATGACCACAACTTAGTTCCTTCTCTCTCTCTCACTCTGTCTCTCTCTCTCTCTCTCTCTCTCTCTCTCTCTCAGAGGTGACTGGGCACTGGTTGGACTCTGTTTTGCAACAGACACCACGTTTCAGATCATGGGCGACGTCAACGATCGCCAGAGCAACAGCTTTGACGACATCACCGACTACGGTACAGTGGCGTCCCTGGCCGAGCTGGAGAAGAGACCCATGGACAGGAAGTACTTCTTCGACCGCACTGTCGGGTGAGAAAAGAGAATTGGCTGAAGTCCGATTGTCTGACTCTCCTCTGTTTTTATAACGGCGCTGTGGTAGTACCTTATCATGGCACATAAAAAAATAATTGACTGCAAATTATGTATGTTCTTTATTGAGCAGTGTTGAATTAAAGGGGACATATTATGCTTTTCCTTATGTTCAGACATATTTATAATGTTACAATGTCGGATGTTCATATTAAACGCGTCCAACATGCTAAATAATGAGCTAAACAAATGACAAACTAATCCGTCTGAGCTCTGAACTAGGGTTCAAACATTTTTTTTCTACTTTCGGCTCGAGCTGAGTTCAACTCAGGACGGATTTCTTTATGGTCATCTGCTCCAGGCAGTGACACAAGTTCCGCAGTCAAACACAATGAGGGAAAGGTGATGCATGCACGTCTTTACAACTAATCTTTTTCAAGTAATAAGCATCATCATCAACTATAACCGACAGTGCAGGGAGATACTATATAGTCGTTTGGCGACAGCAGAATAACATTTTAGTAGTTACGTTACTTTTGTTATTTTCTGACAGCAGATGTTTTCCATTCAGTTGTTTTTGCAGATGTTCGTGCTGTCCACTCTCATATTCCAAATCCGATTCGAGCTCGAACATGTACAGTTGGATTTGAGAAGTGCCAATTTCCAAACAAAGTTATATGTTACTTAGTAGGTTTACAGTTTACTTTCACTTTCCACACCGGCAAGAGGATGCTGGCCAATCAGAAGAAAGTGGGCTTAAAGGGAGGGGGACCTTAAAGAGACAAGAGCTAATATGGCTTCAGACAGAGGCTGAACAGAGGGGCTGCATAAAGGGCCAGTATAAGATAAATAAGGACTTTTTTGAAATGTGACTCATGCAAAGCTACTCTAGTGGAGTCCCAGGATAAACATAAAGAGCTGGAAATGAGCAAAATATGACCTCTTTAATAAAAGCAAGTCAAAGCTATTTTAACGTTAAAATTTATTCATTTTTTTACTGTCAAAAATATTTATCTTAACAAGTTGTTTAATCTACAATTGTATCTTAAAATATAAATAACAAAAGTAAATTTTCTTTAAAATAAGTTAAAGCAATTAACCCCAAGAGGAAGGGGTAAATGGCTGGATTTACGCCCGCTTGTATAGTCGGATCCCGAGGCGCAGCCGAGGTTTTTTATGTTAGAGTGATCGGCTGTATTCTGCCTTGGTTTAAGATATCGACACTTGCTTCTAGAAAAACTGAAATTGCATGTGAAACAGGTGGAATTGTGCCAAATTGTCACTGTTTTAGGGGGAAAAAAAAGATTTAAAGTATGAGACTTGTCAAGATGGCCATGCTTTGTGCTCCGCTTCTCTCCGTCCTGACCTCTGTGTGTTTCTCTGTTACCTTCAGACTATTATGGCTCTACCTTCGGGCCAGACACACTCGTGATGGCCACAGCTACTGTTCAGCAATAGGCTGTGAGAGGGTGAAGGTCTTGGCCACTACGTCCTCTAAACAGACCTCTAACTGTACAGCCAAGGCCTACCCCAAGTACGCCAAGACCCCCTCAGCTGCGATCCCTATGCCACCGCTCAACACGCAGATCTGCAAAGACTGCGGCGCCAAGCAGGTTTGTTTATCGCTACGTTCCGCAGTTAAACAAAGTAAGAACGGCTAAGAACGAAATATTGAATATATTTCTAAAACGGTGTGAGGTCGTTTGTCATGCTGGGTGTTTGTGTCTCAGCTGGTGTTCTCCAGTGAGCCGTGGATCTCCTACCTCCAGACGCAGATCAAGTCCATCAGCGCCACGGAACAACAGAGTGGAGAGAACAGCTCCTTTATCACTGTACGTACTCAAGTGAGAAAGCTGCTCCGAAACAGACTTGCTGTCTTGCTGTGAACTGTGTTTTCCTCTCGTATAACCATACCATGAATGGAACTGGAAACGGTGGAACCAATCGGCGTTTTTAATTTACCGAGTTATTAGGTTTACGCTTAACCTGATATCTTAAGGACACGTGTGGTACATGCTTTCATCTTTCTGTCTGCCTGGCCGGCTTTCCTCTTCACCGTGTCCTCTGCCAGGTGAATGAGATGACCATGTCCTTCTCCAAGCCTGGCTATTTCCTGGTCTCTGTGGACGCCTGCACGGGGGAGGTTAGCAAGATATCCTCTTTTGCCAAGATGGACTCCAAGATGGAACAGTATCTGAAAGCGGGAATACCAAAGAGGTGAGCCTGGGAAATCACACTGGGTGAATTGTGTAGAATGTATAGAACGAATGATACCGCGCATGCTAATAGATTTACTCATCTGACTTGACCAAAATATCACAAAATAAAACATGTTACGTTGTTGTTTTAACATCAAATCTACTTTTGGGATTTTTGGGATTCGGGAACACTTTAATTAATTGCATTTGTCCGCCGGCCAGGTCAATAGTGCTCATGGCAACACGAGGTCAACCAGAAGGCCTGGCTGGCGTAGCGCCGTATCTGGTCCCCTTGGGAGTGGCTAAGGCTGCTGACCTGCGTGAGAAAGGTTAGCGTCACACTCAAATCCTTCCCACTCTCTCTCTCTCTCTCTCTGTGGTTCAAGTACTGTACGTCAGGGCAACTTCTCTCCCTTTCTCCATTTCACACTCTCTTATCACTCCCTCTCTCATATCAGATAGTCTGGCATTCTTGGGGTTCCATGGTGATTCGCCACCCCCTCCCTGGGTCTCTCTCCAAGTCGGGCACGGGAATGAGGTCCTGGGGTTACAGGAGCACTACTTGCCCCTGGGTCTGGAGGCTTACGGCTGCCCGAAACCTGAAACCCAAACGCGCAAAGACCTGGAGCTGCTCAAAACGGCCGTGGGACTACAGTGACCAATGTGAACTACACAACTTTAGCCAAATCGCACTCGCGCGCACACACACACAAACAACCAGCTGATAAATGTGAACTGCTGAACTTTTAATTTATTAATAATGGCAAGGATGTTTAGTGGAGAGGGGGTATTTTATTATGAGGGGTGGCGAGTGTTTTTGTGAATTTGTTAGTGTGTGTGCGTGGGTATGTGCAAGGATAGCTTGGGGAGGACCATTCAATCAATGCACTTTTTAAACACACAACTTGCCTTATAAGCCAAAGTGATAGAACGCAGCCATGTGATAACTATTGCATTTATCATGGATAACGAAAGAACTAAAAACACACACAAAAAACACAACCTTTATATGTATCCATCTGAGCTTACTATTATTTATTATGCAGTAGATGAAAGCTGAAAACAAACTGAATCGAATCTGATAATGGAATTAAACGCATCGGATATACTCTGGTCAGAGAGAAATTGTGAAAACAAATGGCAACGTGCCTGAAATCGAAACCATGTTCAATTGGATTTGAAAATGAAACAAGATGGCTTAGATACGCCCAGGTCAAAAGGAAATGAAACTAAATGTCAGTGTGTCTAATAATAACGCAATACTTTTAGGCCAAACGTGAACACATGGAGTGTGTAGCAAAATAAGACCAATGGGTTAATTGTGTTAGCCGTCCTGAATATTTATTCTGAAACTCCTGGGTTTTAATAAACAACATCAAGCCATATTCAAGTTAAGCTTTAAATAGTTATATATATATGCAATAGTTTGGCAGTGGCCTTGTCTAGCTTTCTGTTACCAATAAGTTCCATTAAGGAGGTGACATGTTTCAGTCCATTACTCACAGCTGTCCTCCCACTCGTCCACACATCTGTGTTTTGTTCGACATCTCTAGCAACTGAATCTTAAACTGGAGAACCTTCTCTGATCGTCGTGCAGCTGTGGATCAAAAATACTTAAGCACCTTTTTTTTTTTCATGGATTCCTACAGGAGTTACTGGATCTTTTGTCACATATTTATAGATATCTCTTCGCGGTGATGGTGTCCCCAACGCTAGCTGCACTCGCAGCACAGACGCTTCTCCTTCTCTTTCCTCAAACTGAATTGAATGTTTTGTTTTACCTTGCATCTGCCTCATTTATATCTTTTGGCGTGCGTCGATGCCAAAATGCCAAGTGTTAAGATACAATTAGGGGTGCTTTTAATTTGGAGGTGGTTTCCTGAATTTGCAGTAGTAATGTCTCTGGGGCTTTTAAGGCCTTTATGTTGAGACTCATGTAGACATTGAAAAGGTTGACTGGACGCGAGCAGGGCTCCCCCACTGAGCAATGAATACCTTTCTGTGATCGAACGAGTGTGAACATATTTGTGCGTGAGTGTGTGTGTGTGTGTATTTTGTGCATGTCAGTGTGAGAACATGATTAACTGTGTGAGCTAGAAAGAGATCCTCTGGAGGATAAGTACCTTGTTGCCTTTAACCACTCTACTGTTGTAAAAAAGAGCAAAAGAACAAAAGCAAAACACTTTTCCATAAATTGCCTTTTCGATCTCTCGACGCTTTGAAGATGCACAACCGAAGAGCTCTTAATCTTTTTAATTAGAAATGAGCTTTGTAAATATGGTGTTATTTGATGTTGTTGCTCAAAATGAAAATGTCATGGGAATTTCAAACGGACTGTTTGTTGATAGTGTGTGTATTTACTGTCTGTGAGAAAGTGTGTCTTGTGTCTAGAGAGTTTTTCTTTTTTGGTTTCTTTTTTTTTTTTTTGTGTGAAAATTGAAGTAAATTCTTTTGTGATGGAAACTCAGCATTGTTTCTTATGAAGTTGCCAAGTCAATAAACATTTATGCTTTGTGATAAAACCATATTCTCGCATAATTTGCTTCTCATTAGTAAATTGTTGGTGTTATTGTAGGACTTATGTTATAGATTTGAACAGGCACAACCACAAGCTTCCAACGAGGAAGCTTCCAACGAGTTTGTCGTCATAAACAAAAGACCATAGTGAACCACGTCAATATCTAGTCAAAAAAAATGTCACTAGAATCAGAGGTTTGATTAATGCAATTCACAACAGGTAAAACATCTACACATGTATGTTATGTTATGTATGTAAATGTATGCAACTTTGCCCGTTTCTTCAGTAACATCATTTCATCACTTGGGGGCAGCCTAGCGTTTTTCAAGGACTCCTGTGTTTGAAACTGATGCTTTGATAACGACACAAGTCTTCAGTGTCTTCACTTCTCAGAGGCTGATATATATAAATAACGTGTTTGAGAATGGAACCGGTGCAACAACAACTTGTGACGAGAGGAAGGAAGAGAAGGGTTGAGATTTCAACCGAGGAACAGTGTGTGAGAATGTCTCTAAGAGTCTAAGAGCCTGGCCAGCTTCTATTACGTTGACATCACTCAAGTAGAAGAAGAAGGCTGACACAGTAATGGGCAAGCGACATATTGTATTGTTATTGAGCAGATATATTCATTTGAATGAACCTCTAGAGATGATGAGAACATGTTAATATAGTTAATAGAACTTAAGATGGAATTTATGAAAAGATGGGAAGGGGGGGGGGGTGATATTCATTAAGATTTTAATAAATATATGAGGGGTATTTCTTAAGCTCTTTAGTAGTAAAGGTAAGGCTCCCAGAAATTGTCAAATTAATTATGAGGAGAGGTTATTACTGCCGCTAGTGTATTCGTGTGTGCGTGTGTGTGTGTGGCGTTTCACGGGAAAATAATATGAAAAAAGTCATTTTTACAACAAAAAACAAAACAAACGGTACGGCCGTTAGAGGCTACAGTGTAAAACAGCTCCGATTGTGCAGCAGCTGAACAGGTGAACTGGGTTGTTGTCTGTTACCGGTAACGCAGGATGCTCCCACCCAGTTTGCACCGTCGTGGAAATGAGAGGTGACAGTTTAGCGTGACACAATTTACCAGCAAAACACAGTCAACCACAACGTCGTAAGGGGAAACGAGCACCGAAAGTACACTGTTTCTTTGTCAACATCTCCAAAATGATTGTCTCTGCAGCACAGTTTCAAGTTGGCCTGGACTTGGACACATTCTCGTTCACACGCTGAAGCTGTTGTGACTGTAGGCGCAGTGTTTATGCTTTGTAACAATCTCATGAGATCTGTCAAGAACACAAGACTTTCCAAAAGCACTAATATGTTCCGAAGTTCTTATCGTCAATAGCCTTTGACTATTCTATCTCTTATGTCACAGGGATGGATTGTGAGCGTTCTTCACGGTTGCGTTTCAGTTCTATAATACACAGGCTTTTGAACTGCAAATACAACTTGAGAAATGCCAAGGCTAAAAATATGACAGTAGATGTGTGTGCTGGAGTGTGGGTGGGGAGCCGTCAGTGATGTATTGTTTTCGTGGAAGGTTACAGCAACACACAGTGAGAAACTTCAGAAGTTACTACATCACTTCTTTTAAACACAAATAACAATTAGTTCTCCATTGTTTTCCCTTTCATTCTGACCATTTCTCTGACTGGAGCAGTTCAAGCTTCAGGGTTTTTATTGGTCATTTGCACAGGATAACTACAGGTCAGACTGAGCATTAACATTCTTATGACGAGTTCACTCCTAGAGTTACTGAACACTAAACATTTTAAAAGCAAAAAGAGTAAATAATGATAATAATAATAATAATCCTATAATACAAAAGCAATTTCGTTTTTATTATAGGATTATTATTTTTTGAGAGAATGTAATAACCTCTTAATCTCTCATCAGATATTAAGTAAAAAACAAAACAAAAAAAAACAGCAGATGCCAGTATATACAATAAACATAATTGTCTTGTATGATTAACATCCAAGTCAGGATCGATAATTTAAGAGAAGTGTAAAATTAATGTAGTGCAGTGGGAGGGCAATATTGCGCAGTACAACATGTGAAAAGTGCTTTTTTCAGTGCATTTATGAAACGGATGGCCTGATGATAGAAGCTGTTTCCCAGTCTACAGGTCCAAGCCTTGAGGCTCCGGTACCTTCTTAGCCAAACACCTACGTTCATCACTCACACTGCTTTTGTCGGTCTCACTCTCTTGCCATTAGACCCTCTCGAGAGCCTGGAGAAAGATAAACAAGACTAGGTATACGTCTGGACCGTGTATGGTCTATGTGCGAAATTGTGGCCTAAAGCCTTGTCGCTAGATGGCTTTTAATTTGAAACGGATACATCAGCCAATGGGGAAACTCCAGCACTCAGCCGACCAATGGTGTAACTTCATCACTTAGTGAGTCACTCAGTGAGTCAGTGACGGACAGACATTTGCATTTATAGGGCTAGAACAGAGATACAGTACCTGTGCTGAATGGTGGCAGGACTGTTACCCCTTGCCCACAACTAAGCACATCATGGAACGTAGATGTTAATATGTTTCACGATACTCAGGTGAATATTTGTTTAATAGAAGCCCAGGTAATGGATACAGCTATGACCGATGTTGCCTATATGTATTTCAGTTATTTCTATTATGTGTGTGTGTGTGTGTGTGTGTGTGTGTGTGTGTGTGATTTGAAAGGAATTCATTTCACTGGACTGGACTAGTTTACCTAGTCCAGCCACAAGCTTTGTAATTGGATAATTGGACAGACATCAGCTGAATATATTAGGTAAGTTTATCTGTTGATTCACTCACCACACAAAATCTTGATTCCAAATTCCACTACTGAATCGTTTCAGAGGTTCCACTGGATGCCCTGCTGATGCGCGGTGACAGTAGTCCTGAATAATTAAACGATTCTGACAGCCATGCAGGGGTTCGTTTCCATGCCAACCATTTTCCCGGTGTCCTCACCGCCCTGTGGAGTAATGTAAATCTCTTGTCTGCTTAATGTCACAGTTTTCAGCAACAGAGTGGCACACAACCTGTTGCACCAAAACACAGGCTGATTAGGGGTCAGGTCAATGGGAACTTTTGATTTTCTATCAGGGCTCAATCTCCTCTCTGCTCAGTGACAAAAACAGTGTGGTTCGCAACCTGTGGTATTGACATTAACAGTATATCAGGAAGAACACTGTGAGGTACGTATGCTTTCTTGATCCCAAAAAATACTTGTTCTTTGCGAGAGGTGAAACAAAGATTCAGCTAGGACAAGTGAACTAAGATGAATTCTTTAGTGAAGTCACTGTGTGCTAGAGGAGACAGCCTGTAGCATAAACAAACACAGTCCTATACAGTGAGAACAGTACTGAAGGAGTGAAGCAAAGACTCTATTCAAGCTCACTGTTCACAGGGTCAATGACAGTGAAACAGAAAAGATTTTAAGCTCTCATTGTAGAAGACTAAGTGAATTACAAATTGACCAAGACAACATTTAGTGTGTTGTGATGAGTCATTGCAGTGGTGGGTGGGACTGTTTTAAGGTCACGGTGGAAATATTTTAATGACGTCCATAATCTTTCCTGACATTGTGTAGATATATTCAGCATTCTAAGAATGATTTTTTTTCTTTGTCTCTCTCTCTCTCTCTCTCTCTCTCTCACTCTCTCTCATACACACACACACATGTATAACGTTCCTCTGGGCTACTCAATTACCCTTTAACATCAAATGCTTCATTAGTTCCCCAGCCCATTAAACAGTGAATTAACCTTATCTACCTGTAGATGAAGAGGTATGGTTACAGTTACAGTCTTGCACCAGTCAGAACCACCGCTAGAAAATATGCCACGTACTTTCAACGCAGCATGATACCAGCTTACAGGACCAGAGAATTCTCAATAAAAATGGGATTATGATGCAGCAAGAGTTATTGCCAGAAGTGCTTATACCAGATTTTAATCATTCATTCAATTAATATGTTGCCATGTTTTGTGGGTGACGTCCGTCAGCCTCCATGAGATTTTTTAACAATAAGCCCGGAGTAAGATTTCCAAAGCTAAACTCCGGATATATATTCCTAAACTCAACAAGTCTCAGTTGAGTCTCTTTGTGTGCTGTTGTGTTGAAAGAGCAAACGCCATCATTGTTTAAATCAGTCAAGTGAAAATGTTCTACCACTGCAGCAGAAACAATCTATGCTTTCAGTTGTTTTGGCTCTAAAGGAATCTGGTTGAAAGGTGTTCATGGTCAACGCTTTTAACACAAAGAAAGAATTTGTATTACGGTTTGACAAGTTATCGAACGCTTGGTTTTAACGGAACTATACATCTTTAAAGGCTGCATGCTTTTGTTGTATTTCATTGTAAACCAAATGAATCATCGTTTCCTAGACAAATCACATGCATTTGTTTCTGTTGTAATTAACCAAAGAATAGGCCCCGGGCAAACTGCTGAGCTGGAAGGTATTGCTCAAAGCTGTCTCTGATACTTCTGATCCTTCAACCAGCTAAAACCAATGTTCTGTCAGCCTTAAAGGCCCAGGCACAGCCGTAGAGGGGAGCCGTGGGGTGAATCCCATGATAATCTCTATTGAGCCCGTTGGGCAGAAGTACAGTTTTCAGTAACACTAATAATTACATTTTCAACTGACTGCTTCATTGTGTGATGTGATTGATCGCCTCTGTGTGTGTGTGTGTGTGTGTGTGTGTGTGTGTGTGTCTGTGTGCATGCATGCATTACTGCGGCAACATAATAATGCTGTTTGTGTAGCTAGGGTTGTGTGATTGTGCGTCGTGGTGGCAGAGCTGTGCCTCTAGCCAACTTCACCAGCATCACCAGACCTTCTGATTAGATATAGATTTTCTTTAGAGAGGTCTCGGTGTTCTCCGCTTTGGCCTGGTGCCGATTGAATGTCTACTGAGTATTTGGTCCTTACATTCCCACCGAAACCGTCAAAAAAAACGATTGTTAAATGGACTGCATTTATATAGCGCTTTTCTGGTCTACCGACCACTCAAAGAGCTTTACAACACATGCCTCACATTCACCCACACATTCGTACACTGACGGCAGAGGCTGCCATGCAAGGTGCCAACCTGCTCGTCAGGAGCGGTTAGGGGTTCAGTGTTCTTTGCTTCGACGCGCTCTCTGGAGGAGCCGGGGATCGAACCAGGAACCTTCCGATTGCTAGACGACCCGCTCTACCTGCCGTGTTACGGAGAGACCGCATCGTAAGCCAGAGGTTTCCACATAGTTACTAGTTTCCTTCCGCTGTGTCTAGGAGACGGCATATGGAACCAACAGCGGGATTTCCAGTAAAGACAGGTCAACTCCAAGAAACATTTATTCTGTCCTCCACTACCTTTCCTCCGTGATCTCGAAACCAGCCTCAGTGGTAAGGGAGACACGAAAGGCCACTTAAAACATATCCCCAAGTCTCCTTCAGTAAAGGAATCCCAGGCATATCCTCTCCAGGAAGTACCTTACACAATTGTTTGCCATGTTTAGCCCAATCAAATGCCATGCTTCTTAAATGTGAGATACATACTAATATGAATAATACCTGAAGCTGGTGACCTGTAGGTCCATTATTAGAGCATGGCACTAACACAGTTAGGGGTCCAATTCCCACTGGGGCCACCCACGCTAAAGACGCATACTCTCTTGGTGTTATTTTTGGTGGGTTGGTTAAGGAGGAAGAGAGATGGAGTGAGAATGTCTGTTTTATCGACACATTTTCAAGATAAACAAGATGATGGTGACATTAATTTCCATTAAAATAAATCTCCTCTTCTCCCCTTAACTAGCTAACTGACACCTCCCTGTCACCTCGATTGTACCTATCGTGGTCGTAACAGCGAGCAAGCTTTCAATTTCCACGCTGTCCTCCACCCTCATCTCCATCTACCTCCTCCACATCGTTGTCATCATGGTGCCCTGGCCCACTATGTGAAATGGGTTTGTTGGAGACACCCACTCCCTCAGTGTGATAATTGATTACTAATTGCTACTCTCTTATGGGGAGCTACTGTCTAAAAATCTTGCTTAATTGCCATTGCTTGTTCACCCATGCTTTGCTCTATTCCATCTTTCCCATATACATGCTCCTATTTTTTTCATTCTCCCTCTCTCTGTCTCTCTCTTTCTCTCTCTCTGTCTCTCTCTCATCTTTTGTTTGAGTTTACTTTGGAGAGTGGAGTTTATGTGTGTGTGTGCATGCACGTGTGTGTGTGCGTGCTTGTGTGATGGAGTAGCGCAGAAACGAGGCCTGATCCCGCCGCCTTGTACCTGATGTGACAGACCGCAATTGGACGAGCCATTTTACAATCTCACTACTGTAGCGCCACAGACA
>OMKK01074878.1:0-11867 GCA_900302305.1 Polymixia japonica
AAATGTGGTTGTTACAATGTGTGAGGTTAACTAAAAGGCAAAATAAGGAATAAAAGTTGAGTGACAAATTTGTACATACTGGTTTGTACACATACAAACTCTCTCTCTCTCTCTCTCTCTCTCTCTCTCTCTCTCTCTCTCTCTCTCTCTCAGTTGGATGGTTCAGAGGAGGATCTGGATCTCCATGACGACCGTATGTCCTACCTATCAGCGATGAGCGCTGATTACCTGAGTATGGACAGTCGGCTGACCAGTGACTATGAGGACACAGCGGATGAGGGCGGGGCTTACACCGACAATGAGCTGGATGAACCAATGGACGAGCCCCAACCTGTGTCGGCTATTAGTCGATCTTCAGAACCCGTGCTACCAGAGGAGGTAGGCATACCCAGTTATAGCTGGCACATATAGCAACACTAGTACTGTATGTGAGTGGCTGCTGATGGGGGATTTTACCAAAAAAAAATGATAATCCGTAACTTTCCATAGCCATTGAGTGTTTGAACGACAATTCCCAGACAATTCCCAGTTCAGTTTGCTAGCTTACACTTCCACAACGCTTTTGCAGAAACCCCATTCAAAACAACTGGTGTTCATGTCTGATCATGTTCAGTGAGATGTTATCTATAACATTATTTCAGAAATTGGTGCTATTAAATCAATTTCAAACGAGTCATTGACTTTTAATAACAACATTTTTTTCCGCGAAATGTCGTCATCAAGACTGGAATTTCCATTCAGTATAACAGAGAATTCAGAGTAATTCATCAGACATGACTGGGTTGAATCATCACTGTGAGGATGAATGATAAGAGTGATAGTAACAAAAATAGGATTTTTAAACATGTAAAAATTACGGATTACACCTTTAAGCTGCACTTACATCAGTGACATAATGACAAACAAGGAAAGAAGGCGACTGTGTTTGTAGGAAATTAACGGGCTTACAATGAATAGTTTAGTTCAGTGTGCTGGCACTACAAACACACAAGTAGTCCCTCGTGTGTCTTCATTCCTGTGTGTTCATTACCTTCCCTCTTGTTTGTGTAGAAACACCACCCCGAACCCCGAGCTCGTATGAGAAGGTCAGGGAGCAGAGAGGTGCTTAACAGAGACCCCAGTCCACCCCCTTCCTTTGTCCCTGAACCCCCAAAGGTGAGATCCCAGCCCTCTCCCCACCATGTTTAGAATCTACTAGACTATCTGTTGTGTTTATACCTCCAGGAAAGGTTCTTTACATAACAGAAAATGTTTCCTACCTAGGTTTAGAAAGCATGAAGGAGGAAACTGGAAATGGAGATTGAATGTTATAGTGCCTTTTTGTCACTTTTGTACTTTATCTATTTTAATTTTTAACAACCGTAAGATTCAGTGTGGAAATTCATTGTGTAAGTGGCTTTCCTCTACTGATATGATGTACAGTGTTTGAAACTTGTGTGTCTGTGTTTGATAGTAATCTTGGCTTGGTCTTGACATGCTCCACTATTTCTCAGCAAATTTCTCAACATAACTGAAAATCTTGGCAGAATAATTTAACGTTTGGATCACTGCCTGAGTTTGACAAACAGACAAGTGATTTTACGGTGCTCAGTAGATAGACTGCCAAACTCAAAATCACCTTGACCGAAAACCAAGGAACTCTTCTTTATCAAAAACACAATACTTGAACTCTGAACAAAGGTATTCAAAAAAACCTCTTTAGCACTCCAAATGTTCCAGGTGGTGGTTTAAAGGCATGGCTTGGCTCTGGATCTAAATGAACAAACAGCACACAAAATAATATGCCATATTCTGGTGTCAGCCAATGTCTAGATGTTAGACTGTGACTGGGGGAGGGGAGGTTGCCAGTTTAAATCCCCAAACATCCCTGGAAAACCCATGAAGGCGAAGCGAACAGATAACGCTCTACCCTTCACCTCGTCATTGAGATGCCCGTGAATTTTAGCCCCCAGATGTTGATGCATATAACTGTAGGAATGTGAAGCATGGCTGGGCTGGAAAAACAACATGCAGGCTCATTAAACCCTTCCCTGAGTACATAAACCGTTAAAAGGACTGTAATATACTAAGTTCTACTATTCCTCTGACAGGTGCGGCCTCAGACTCGCCATGACTCATCCCGAGGCTATGACTCACACTCCAGCAGCACCATCAGCAGCGATGCCGCCGGGGGAAGCAAGCCCCTTCCGCCTCCCGTGGCCCTGAAGCCCACCCTCCCCCATCGACTCAGCCAGTCATCAGAGGACCAGGGCCAGGGGGGAGATGAAGAGGACCCGGCTAGCCGTTCCTTCCTGGGCAAGGTTATTACGAACTCATTTATTTTCTTTTTTTTCTTTCTTTCTTTTAATTATTATTTTTATTATTATTCTTAATCAACAGAATATGTAAAGTCACACAGTACACACAAAGTCACACACTCACAATATGAAACCGGTGTGATCACCCAACCAACCATAACAAGACAAAGCAGCACAACAAAACACAGCACAACACCAAACAAAACAAAACAATACAAAACACAACAAAACCAGACGGATAAAAACCAGAAGATAAATTGTGTGCCTTTGTGTATCTTTTAAGAAAACATTAAAAAAAAACTTTCCCCATCTCTTCATATTCTTGATTAGTTTTTTAATTATATTTAACATTTTCATGCAATATTTCTTCATGTACCTCATGTATCATATCTGAATGTTGAGTACATTTGATTACTAGTCTGAGAGATGCCTAACCCACCTTGTTTTGATCAGTTCACTAAATGTCCTGGGTACTGCCTGTTTCTGTTCCTCAGCCAGCACTATAAATTCTTTGTTCTCTTTCAGCTTGTTTGCCTTTGATGTGTTTTAGAAATTAGCCTTTGCTTGGTTTTTCTTTACCAGTTGTTAAATTTATACTTTTATTTATTTATTCTTTTTTTTCCACTTGCTTGCTTCTTTGTCCTCAAATAGAAATTTGGTGAACAGGTAATTGAATATGTATGTGTACAAACCAATTTCATTGCCTGAAACATAATTGTACCCATTTTAAATACAATAATCATCTCATCAATACTTCTCCTTCCTCATCCATCGTAATGGCATTGTACTGTGTTCATTTCATTATATGATAATCACAATCATATGTGAGTTTAATATCATTGTTATTTTGTGCCATATGGATATAATTATGATTATTAAAGAAACATTGATTGATACTTTCTTCATTATTATTACCCAGGTTAAGGCCTTTGAGAAGATGGACCACCTGGCCAGAGCCCAGAGAATGCTGGAGCTTCAAGAGGCAGAACATGCTCGGGTCAGTATTACTAGGGGGGCAGGGTAGCCCAGTGGTTAGAGTGACCAGCCCATAACCAATAGGTTCAATCACTTATAGCCATGTGTCCTGTTGAATGTCCATGAGGAAGACACTAAACCACTACTTGCTCATTTGTCATAACCAGCTCAATGTTAAAATGTAAAACAATAATAATAGGAGTTATAATAATGATCGTAATCATCATTTTATAATGATGTGTGTAACAATTTTACTTTATCCATTTGATTAACAAAGTTAATAAAGGCAAGACTTGCACTGGTAGCTCCATTAAGGCCCAGTCAGGAGAATGGAAATTGCACTACATAATGGTATTGTTAACATATCAACGCTAGTATCAGCTCCAGTATAACTGGAACATAAGTTAAGCAACTACACAATAGAAATGATAAAGATGATGAGATAGTATCTAGTTCAATTTTTTTAATAAGAATGACTGTAAACTGTTGAGTTAAATATTAAAACTACTCATTTATTATTAGAATATTAATTATGTTTGAAATGCATAAAATGCAATCAGGGAAGCATTCAATTCTCTCATATTCACTTAATTTAGAAAACGTCTACACACGACAATACAATAAATGGGACAGCAGGAATAGGGAAGTATTTCTACAACCTGAAGACCTGGGTTCAAATCCCTGTATCAGTAAGCGTCTGCCCTGCTGAAGGTCGTTTATGCAAGACGTCGAGTCCCTACCAGTTCCACAGACGCTGTTCTGTAGCTGACCCTGTGCTCTGTCCTCCTCTGGGGGGAGACAAGTGGAAGAAAATAGATTTTCTCCCTCAGGAGAGTAGAGCATCAACACATTTAAGTCACACGGTCCAGCCTCCCCTCTAATACCAACAGAACGCAGTCTGATTCATTTCAGTCAGGTTTGCATCAGCACGTGACAAAATATGCTGCAAATACTCATAGCTACTTAATGTAATGTCTTGTAGAAATGCATCCTGGTGTTCCAGTACAGCTGTTTCTTCTCATTTCTTTGTATTATCTTTGACATAACTAGACCGTTCTGCCTTCATTTTTCACAGTTGGAAATCGCCCAGAAGCACCCTGACATCTACGCTGTCCCAATGAAACTGCCAAAGCCCAACCTCAACCGTCCACAACCGATAGGGTGAGGGCATTGGCCTTGTCTGTATGAAAATATAAACATTTTTTATATTAGATTATAGATTAGATAGACTTTTTTAGTTTATAATGACCGTTTTGTGCAGCATTAGGCATGTTGATGACTTAATGAACCAATAACAAAAGGAGAGTCAGTCTCAGTCTCATATTCCACACAAAAACCAGAACTAGGTTGCGTACTGGAAATTAATTGTGTGTGTCTGTGTGTGTGTGTGTGTGTGTGTGTGTGTCTGTGTGTGTGTCTGTCTGTCTGTTCAGCTCCAGCTCCAATCCTGAGCCCCAGACCAGGTCCCACTGCCGTGATGAAGACGATGAAGATGAGTACCGCAGACAGCTGGTTGACCAAACCAAGCGAGGCTACTACAACCCCCAGAAATACAAAGACACTGAGCTGTAGACCTGATCAGCTGATCGTAGCCTTGGGTTGTTACTGTGCATTCCCAATCAGTAAACAATGCTGTCACTGCACTCAAATTTCTCTAATGGGTCTTCCTAGATCTGTTCTATTCCCCCAAGTAGGCAGCAAGCAGATATTCCTTGTTGCCTTGGTAACAGCTTATCTCATTATGACCAAGTTAAGTGTGTCTTCAATTTGATGTTAACCCCTTAATTGTTTTAATTGTTTATAGGCGATGAGAGTCTTTAAAAACGTGTGCACTCAATCTGTGTGCCCTGTTTGGGACATCACACGTGTACTTTTCAACAGGGCATATGTTGTTTCAATATGTACTTAAAAATTATTTTGTGCTAAAATAAGTAGCAAAATGTGTGTTGAAAATGATGCATCTTTTTTTTTTCTTTTTTTAGATTTTACATAAGTAGTTTTATCTCTGCACCTGTATTGGAACAACTGAGTAGATTTCTTAAGAGTATCTTCCCTTTCCATTGACCTGCTATTTCAGTGTATATATTCTTTATATGTGTATGTGTTTGAAAAGGTTTTTGTTACATTAGGATACACTGTTAGAGTTTTTTAATTGCACAGATACCATGCTGTACCTATACCCATGGTAGGTCCAGTATTGGCATCATTTAATTCTCCACTTGAGAATCAGTTCTGTATCACCAATTTAATAATGACACCCCTGTCAGTACCCTTAGAAAGTGGTCCGGTACCAAATTTAGTGTACCATCATGGCATACCTCTGTCATACCTATACCAAAACAAACTATGAACAAAGCATAATGGAAATAAATACATACTAGTGTGCCAGTATGGCCATGGCATGATACAGTAATACAGTAGAAAAAAACAAAACTTAGTGGTAATTCTTTCCTTTTGTATTCTGTCATTTCAACTCATCGCTGATTAATTGTACGCCTCAACAATCCTAAATGGATGTCTGTATATACGTGTGCCCTGTCAGCTGGGAAGCAGCGCATTTAAAAGTGCCTTTTTAGCTCTGATGAGGTCGGCTTATAGAAACAACTTGCCAGCAGACAGCACTAGGCTCTCAAAGAGGTGATGGGGTGATATGAAGCCAATTAATGGTGTGTACAAAATATTGGGAACACCTGCTGGTTCCTTTTTTATATTGACTGATGAAAAATGAAAGAAACAAGTCAGGAGGTGTAGAACACAGATTATCGTATCTTTATTGGTCAATGTCAAACCTTTCTCTAGACACACAGGACAACACTTAAACTCATAAAGATACAATAAACTGTACACCAACTGTCCCATCTTTCTTTATTGGTCTTTTAATGAAATTGACTGACCAGGTAAATATGAGTGAAATGTTTGATGTCATCTATTGGATAAGTTGATCATGGAGGAAAGACAAGAGAGACCATAAAGTGTCAGTAAACGATTTTTTTTAAGCTTTCAGACAATAGCGATAAAGGGAATATTGGCAAGATGTTCTTAATATTTTGTTTTATGTGTATTTCTCTTTATTACCTGCTTACAACTGGAGACAATCACATTTTTATTGCATATATATTTTTATGGCATATACAGTATACTCAGTCCAGTCTTTTTGTACAAGGTGTTGGGAAATGTGGTGATGACAATCATGTCAGTTGCTTTGTTCCAAACGTCTGTTGGTGTATGATTTTCTTGTTTGTGTGGGCTCCCTGACTGCAAAAACAGATTCTTGTGATTCCTGGGAGTGTTTCTCCATTTGAAATCTGAAATTCCAATAAATAACCTTTTAAATTCTTTTTTTTACATTTTGTGAGCTTGGAATTATTAGGTTCCATCTTTGTTTGGAGGAGTTTTGTAATGTTGAGTGTTTAAGGTTTTCATCTCGGCAATAACAAAATGAACCAATAGTGTAATTACTTGACATAGCTCATTAAATCCAACATCACTACTTTGAACATAGAGTATCAGACTTGGAATATTTGGAAACAGGGAGAGTCAGCCATTTGTTCCAATTCAGCTTAAACTATGGAGGCCTCATTTCTTGTATACATCAATTCAGGCAATGGTATTTTATTAACAAGTTCCTCATTGCCCATTGTTCAACTAGCAGTCATTTACTTGGGGAATTAATATCACTGAAATGTGTTTGGCCCTGACCCTGTAAAGTCAAAGAAAGCACTTTATTTCAGAGTTTATTCATCAGATTTGTACATGCATTCCCCTAGATGGACCACTGTAGTCCAATCAAGACTTAATCATTTAGGATGCCCTGCAGCAAGATTTGTAGGTCCATTATCGTATTAAGTACATTCAATTTGTATAACCATTTAAACCAAAGGTATTCTTTACTCTATTATCCATCTAAATATGCATATTAATCTCACACATATCTTTGGTTATACATAAACCATATCACATTAACACTCCGACTAGTGAAATAATCTGTCTTCTGCTGTCATGGCTATACATGTTTATATGACAGGTACTTTACAGATTAAGGCAAGTCCGTGCTGATGAGATCAAAATACTTGTGATATCAAACGAGATACAGAAAGATATTTCAACAAAACAAATATGGTTAAACAACTAATAAATATATTCCAACGTGTGTGAGTTAGGTGGGGTGAGAAAAGGGTGAAAAAGAAAGATGTGTCAGATGTAGACAGGTTGCTCTTGTGCTGTCAGCAGGCGGTACATGGCTGCAGGCATCGTCTTCATGTGAATCTGGAGAGGATCAAGAAAGACAAAAAACAGATTCAAATAATATATTAAACAGTATTTGTATAACACGTTTCGATACAGTCCACTAAGTGCTTTTGACGTTCAAATAAAAGCAAATGCCATACTCGACAACAGGATAGCACATGATTTAAAATAAAACATTTAGAAAGCACTAATATAAAAGAAAATTAAATCCTTAAGAAGTTTTCCTTCACAAGAATAGTCTAAAATAGGTCTAAAGGCCTTGTTTAAGGAAATATCTGTGATGGGAGGTAACCACTTGATGACCCAGTCAATCACTAGTCAATATTGACTTCAGATCAACTGAAAGTGTTTCCTTAAATATCGACTTTAATGGTCCCATGACTTTTAAAGATTATTTTTTTCATTATAGTTTCATTATAACACTGCATGTCAAGTTTTGTAGGTGAAATTCTATATTTCAGCAAGCAATTTTTTAATACTGAAAAGTCAGTGTTTCAAAATACAGATGAGTTCTCAAAAATAGTCCTCTTAAGACTATCTTAAGAGGACTCAAATAGTAACCCAGCGTTTCCTTTATTTTCATGCCAGCAACCATTTTGTAAAAGTATACACTATTTAGATGGTGGATATCTCATTTTGGGGGAAAAAATCATCATTTATTAGTTTCATGACCAAACTGACCCCACTGCAAACTGACCCCAATGTCACGTGTTTGTAGTGAATATATTTGCCTACCTCTCCCATGGCATTAGACAGGATTTGAACAATCTTCTCGTGAGGTGTGGCCACGACACTCTGGCTGTTGATCTCTATGATGCGATGGCCGACGCGGACCCCTCCCCTCTCAGCAATGCCTCCCCTCATCAGACTACAGATCTGAGGGCATTGGATAAACACGGGTGGTCTATTGAAATAGGCAGCCTCTGGCATAGAAAACTCTCATAGTTAGCGTTAAATCCAGAGATGACAAATATATAGAGATATTAGTGTAACTGTAATTCAGGATTAGGTCTAAATAAATTCCGGTCTTTGATTATACTTGCCAATTAAAGTGATCCTGTTTGATTCTGATTGTAATATATGCAGTTGAAAATGAAGCAATCAGGAAAATGTATAGAGGCCTCTCAAGTGATTGATATGGGAGGGTTTCTTGTTAATGTGAATGAAGTCCTCAGATGAAGAACCATTAAAGTTGTTTTAAAATACACCAAATGTATATGCAGCTGTATCTATTCAAAATGTTGGGATTAAACATCACCTGCATTATTTATCTACTGTCTTTAACTATGAATGTACATGACACACTAACTCAGTCTCTACATAATATTATTTGAATTCATCATATTCATCTGAAAACGACTGTTAACAATGAGCAGTGATTCTTTGTCTGACAGCTTCAGTTAATGAGACGTTTTTTGACAGGAACCTGGTCAAAATCATCTCTCCTGCTTTGAGGGGGAAGTTTGGCGAGTGCAATCTGAGTAACAGACATGCTATTTTATTTAAACGACGAACACTCCAAAATCCTGCTTCATGTCTGTTGCTAAGTAACTGCTGATTCAATGCCAGCTCATTTGTATAATAGTGTGTGCTTCAGCATGGAGATGTATGGAGGGCATTGTTATATATTTGCAGCTATCCTTTCATTTTTCAGCAAGGGCAACAACATAGCAACCAAACTACAAACTAACTACTCCTGATACCCACAATGCCGTTTTGTACACTGAAGCCCAGCTGGTATCTGAGGTCTGGCCTGCGGATGAGCACCATGGTAACGGGAGGACACCTGACGATGTTCATCTTTATCCTGGACTGGGATTTTAGACCCTGAAGGGAGACAGTTATGGATTACAGAGACTACCTACTATTTGCGAGAGAGCTCAAACACATGAAAAGCTTTATACCCATTTTGTAAGAAAACATAATTACCTGAAGTTTAACATTAAATCTAATGCATCCAAATCTATTACCATGATTATTTGAAGTGTCACATTTTTTGAAATGGTAGACAGTATTTTGGAACAAAATACTTCCTACAGCCCTGAGGAGAAGAGTACAAGAGATAAAGATGGGAGGCAGATTGGGAATGAACAACTAATGAAAAACTAAAATGCCTGGGTTCAAGCTCCAATATCAGCAATCATCTTCCCTGCTGAAGTTCCTTTACGCAAGACACGCAAGAGGGGAATGAACTCTTTCCTCAACGGCTAACAGGGACATTCCTTGAGCACTTAACTAGCGACACAAGGGTTATAAAGTTGTCATCTACAACACAAGAGAACTGATTGCACTGTCCAGCTCCCAGGAGTAAATGTGTGTGACTGTATCAATGAAGGCTAAAAAGAAAAGGAGATGAAACAGAGAGAACAGCAGCGTACCTTGATGATGCTCTGGCAGGTATTGAGGGGCAGCCCCACCAGGCTGGTTCCATTGATGGTCATGATCTGGTCTCCAATATTCAGTCGACCGGACTTCTCTGCCGGCCCAGCATGCATCATGCTAGCGATGATGACGGTGGGGAGGATGGAACCCCACCCTGACTCCACAATCACAACGCCCAGAATCTCCCCTTTCTGTTTCTCAATGTAAACCTGCAAGAGAGCATGAAGCAGATGGGATTTGAATGGGCCGTCTTCCACGGTGTTGGATAGGGTATGGAAATATATCCGTATTCATAGTGTTTGAACTGTTAAAAATCCTCCTAGCCTAGTAAAAAGTCAATCAATCATCATTGTATATATGATGATGTATATATGCTTTAATGAACACTGACGTCCAACTCCGATTTTCCAGTTCATGTTCTCCAGTTTTTACCAGAACAGAAGGTTTATGTAGTTGCTTAGAGGTAGACCAAGTTTTATGACCCTGAGACTCATGCAACCCATGAAAAAGAAGGCTATTTCTCTAATGTCTGTCAAACGTTTACTTCTTCAAGATACGAGGTTTTCATCTGACAACAGTGATAAGCTATTCAAAGCTGTGTCTTCAACTACCAACGTCTCTGTCACTTTGCTGCCCTCTACTGGTGGACTTACATCTTTGCAGTTCTCCGACTTGGAGAAGTGGATGAGGTCGTCGTTGTACATGTCCTGAGTGTTGAGCAAGTCGCTGTACTCCCTCTGACTCAGGTCCTCAGGGTCAATGCCATTGGCACGAAGGAACTCCTGGTAGGCCACGCTGAAGGACTGTCCAATAGACTGGGCTATTAGCTGGGCCTAGGGAGGTATGGAAACAGAGAGAGAGACACAAACACAGAGAGAGAGAGAGAGAGGGGGGGGCGGGGCGCATGAATAAACACAACATGCAAAACATATGAATGAAACCTTTATCTAAAAGGGAACTTGTCTTGCACGGTTTATTCAAATCATATTTACACACACACACACACACACACACACACACACACACACACACACACACACACACACACACACACACACACACACACACACACACACACACACACACACACACTTACATCCTCTGACTCAAAGACGTGGCAGATCATCCTGTACAGGCGCCTGTCATCATTGGTCATTGTGGCATGCTCAGTGGTATGGTCCAAGTGGTCCTGGGCACTCCTGGACCGTACCATCTTGCCCCTGGCCATCAGCACCACCATATTACCTATGTCTGCAATGTAGGAGATTGTCCTCAGGGGCAGGTCCATCATAGACTCCTGGTGGCAAAAAGGGATGTTCTTTATTAATCCCTGAGGGAATTTAGGTCCATTTTTATTTATTTTTCATCTGTTTTATCTGTGTATTTATTTTGAAAGGTGCTATATAAATAAAGTTTACTTACTTACTTACAATAACAGCACCTCAGTAAACCACTTACTCTCTCTTACTACAAGGCCAGCCTGACTCAGACTTTTAATGTATTCAATATTACGTAAGTTATTTATTTCCTCTTTCCTAGATAACTAGGATAACTAGGACTCCTTGATAACTACTGTTTACTTAAAGCACTGATCATAGTTTTATCACTGACCTCTTAACCCCGTATGGGCAGGAGTGTACCTTAGATTCTAAGCAGGGGCTCTGGTCTTTCCTAAGCCTAGACTTAATACTAAAGGAGACCAGTACTTCTATAGACTTATTTCTATAGGCATGCTTTTGTCTAATGATGTTTCTTTTTCCATGACTAATTCTTTGTTTTAATCATGTCCTCTTCTTGTCTTGTATAATCTTGTTGCTGTCTTTTGTTTGTCTTAACTATATTTCTAAACTTTGTTGATGATTAGGTAGATAGTTAGGTTAATTATAATTATTAATACTATTATTATTATTATTATTATTAATTATTAATGATAAACATTGGTTTATTGTTATTATTACTGCTAGC
>OMKK01074880.1:0-18258 GCA_900302305.1 Polymixia japonica
GTGTGTGTGTGTGTGTGTGTGTGTGTGTGCGTGTGTGTCCTTTGGGACGTTTTCGCTGATTGTTGCAGAGTTAAGTTGGCCTGTGTGTGTTGCAGGGAATTGTGTAAAAGGCTCAAATAACCACACACTATTAATATGGTGATTCTCAGCCAGTTGCAGGAGGAAGGAGATAGTTTGGATTTACATCCACGAGGCCTTTGTTATTTTTATTTAGTCTTTGTTTAGTTATGTCTACATCTTGGGTATGAATAGGACCAAATAAGGCTGGTGTCTGTCTGAGCTTATTCACCCAAACATCTGACAGAAGCTTCCTTGGTGTGGTGGAATGCAAGCGACAGGAAAGAAAATTGTTTGTGCAAATACACACGAAATTCACATTTTGTTTTTCAGTCTAGAGCTTGGAACAGCAAAAAGAGGTGTGCTCAAAGATTTTAAGCAGCAGTCTGGGTTGTATGGGATTAGAGGTTCTGAGGTGTAGTGAGGAGCCAGACCAAGCTGTGCTTTAAAAGTTATCAATAAAATCTTAAAATAATTTCTAAAACTAACAGGTAACCAATGAAAGGACAATAAAGTAGAAGTAATGTGATCCTAGCTGCAACATTTTGTACCAGATGCAGATGTGATCAATTATGACTGAGACTTCATAGACAATTGCAATAGTCTAAACAAAATGAAATAAGAATATTCCAAATCCAAATGTTATTTTTTAATGACAAGTTAATGGAGAAGTAATCTGTGAATACTGTGATATATGTTATGTTACATATGTTATATGTTACACCACTGATTAAAATACTCCCAAATCACATAGTCCTCAGAAAAAGGTAACTCAGGTGTAATTAGCAAGTTCCCCTCCTTGACATGCAAACCTTAGAAAGAGAAACTTTTCAAATAATAGTTTGATGTACTAGATTATTTTGTTCAATTTGGCCGAAGCCATTTAACAAGCATTTAGTTTCCAGGCCAAAAACACCCCTATCAGTGGGGCTGGAGCGATGCACACATTGGGATGGGCGTCAGTTTTTTTCTTTTTCAATTTCAATTTTTTTGCACAAACCCCTGGATGCTGTTTTTGTCTCTGCATGAACTTTGAAGGAATGAAAGATTTGATTTGATTTGATTTGATTTTTATTAGGAATATACAAAACACATCATAATAAAACAATAATAAAATGACCGGTTTGTATTCCAGAGGATATCACC
Source organism: Polymixia japonica (assembly GCA_900302305.1). NCBI lineage: Eukaryota > Metazoa > Chordata > Actinopteri > Polymixiiformes > Polymixiidae > Polymixia > Polymixia japonica. Next base: position 1,204 of record OMKK01074880.1, read on the forward strand.
GGAAAGCCAAAATACTTATTTCCAAGGTGGTCCTCGGTATTAAGCTTAGTGCTTAGTTTAGCTCAGTTGCTGGAAGTAGCAAACGTATGAGCTGCTACTTCATCCCATAACACCAATGGTGGCTAAATTTGGCCAATATTTGGCTATTAATAAGGTGTCATAGACCAATGTCAATATAGTGTAAAATCATACATTCCAAATGGAGTAGCTTAAAGCAATAAGTGTATCATCAGATAAGCAATGAAAAGAGGTACTTAATTCTATGTGTACAAGTGTGAATTGTGTTGATCCAGGGTGAGCATATAGACAGAAAATAAGAATAAGAAGATAAGAATCAAGGATGGAACCTTGTCACACTCCACACCTGCAGTATAATCTGTTGAGGATGATCTAGAACAGAAAACTGCTTATCTGACTGGAATGATATAAACCAGTTAAGACCTGTGTCTAATTTTGACAAATATCTAAGATGATCATATTTGGGGTATGAGGTAGTGTTGGCGATTGATTCAGGTCCAAATCTTGACAGAATAGTGCAAAGTCTTTGGATCTACAGTACAGATTGGGTTGTAAAAATGTGTGGCAACTGCCCTGTAATAGTTAAAACATTGCTACGGCTGATTGGTGGTGCCAGCTTTTGTCAGCATGCTACAACCTTTCTCCACCCAGAGGTCATTTTACAAAGGCGCCTGGCAATCTGTTTTTGTCAGGGTTTGGGCACATTTTAAAAATTTCCATTGTAGATGTGTTTCAGTTAAAACTGTGCCGTTTAGCTACTCTTTAAAATTGGTAAAGGCAGCGCCAAAGTTAAACGCAGCTGCAGTACGCTAGAAAGCACCCCCAACATAATTATTATGGGTTACCCAGACCAATGACCAATGTCAAGTTTGTGAAAGTAAAAAAAAAAAAGGTATATTTATTCAATCATGGAAAACTGGTGAAAATGTGTTTTTCTTCCTTGTGTTGCCTAGGAACAACTGACATAGTCATTCGGAGCTCTAACAGTCAGAGCCCATTTTTTCCATATCCCAATTTTCTCAATTAGGCCTAAACAGTATATGGCATATTTAAAGAGGTACTGTACCCTTAAACATGTTTTTTGAGCTGTAAACTAAAATATATGACTGTACTATGATAAAACACATCAATCCTGGTGTTGATACTGACATTGACACCAAATTTATTTCATGGGTTCAAAATGGCTCAATGGTTTGATGTTTTATATCAGTCTGAGCCTTGCGAGGCCAATGCTGAACATAGAGTCGACCATTTTGGGCAAACCTCTGACATGAGGAGGGAGTATGCTCCTTCCTCATGTCAGAGGTTTGCATGTTTGACCCAGCCTCAAGAATATGATCCATACATGTGGTCAGCACAGAGGAAACACATCATCAAGACAAAGGTAAGAGCTGATACTATATAACTTTAGTTAAGTAAATTAAGTAAAAAAAAAAAAAAGTCTATCCTGTTGCTTCATTTTGTTTGGTATTGTGTTAATATTGTATTTAAAATTTTCAATCCATATTGTCACTTGCATGCAGTCATTGTTTTTGCAGTATAGTATGACAGTAAGTGATGTATAAAAACTTAAAATACTTGAATGTAAACGTGTACTGACTAAATGCATGTGTGAATGTTTTATATTATGTGAAAAGAGATGCTGCACTTCATTTCAGCTGTGTTTACACTTTCATCGGGTGTGTCCAAAAATTACCACTTTGTGGAGAAACTGGAATGAAGCCCAAAGTTGCTGCAGAGAGCATTTCGATGACCTGGCTACCGTAGATAATACAGAAGATACGGCTAAAATTATCGCTATAGAAGAAGATATTAATCATGGTTACGTTGGATAGGGCACTATAATAATGTTAGTGGTTGGAGGTGGTCCATGGACAACACACATCTTTACAGTAATGGCAAAGCTCAATTTTGTGACTGTTATTCTTATGAGCCAAACAGCTATGCGAGTTGTGAAGCCCTTTTTCAGGGTTTGTGGAGTGATTTTTGTTTTGGTTAAAAACAAAAACTCCTTCCACTGTGCTATGATGGTGAACATTCATTTACTTTACATACATTCACAAGAACATAAGAATGGATCTGGGTTAAATAATAATTGATCAAACCTTTCATCTGGCTACTTCAAGTTGAGAGTCATATGGAAGGTTTTTCACCTGCACCGGCTTCTTTTCATCACAATGATTAACAATGACTTTAAATCTGCTATAGATATCAGTCTCATTCTTCATAATTCTGTCATTTCTGTTAGCTGATTAAGACATATGACATGACACACTCGTCACTGACAGTGACCCTCTAATGACATTTCATTTCAGGGCACACAAAGAAGCTACATCACAGTTTTGACTCTAATGACCCGGTTGTCAGCTCAGCGTTTCTGCAGAAAGAAATATACAGACTTGACCAGCCTTAGGAACCAGCAGGAGATGGTGGAGGTGCTGAAGGTTATTGATCTTCCGCAAGTTTGGTGGATTGGTTTGTTCAGAGATACCTACCAGAGATATCAGTGATCTGACCAAAGTCACTCTTCATTCAGAAGGGGGGTCATGTCAACATCCTCAATTGTGTAGTTCGTATTAGCTTCTCTATCGCCTTCTCTAAACTTTTGAGCAGCATTGGGCAGCAGTGGTGTGGTCTAGAACTAGATCTGGCTTCACCTATAAGCAAATAAGGTGAAGCTAGAGGACAGAGGGACATCAAGAGGCCAGTAAAAAAACAAAAAACATCCCGATAACCTTAATTGATAACATTCTTATAACTTTGTGGTCCCTTCAGAAGATGTCCCCAGGATGTTATTTTGTCAGTTGGGCCCAGTAGCAGTTTCAGAAAAACATTCTCAATTACTGCACTGACTACCTCACTCAACCCAATTTATTTTCTCTGCACTCATCTGTACTAGTGCACAAGCATGGGATGGATAAAAAGTGAGTAAGGATGAAATGATGAGAACTAAAAATAAAATAAAAAATACACCAGTCTAGGCTAAAAAATGTTTTTCAAAGTTTGCAGTTTCAGTCTTGTTTCTGTCCCGCCCCAAACATCACTCTTTGAATTAAGTAAAATGTACTTTTCATACATTTAGGGTAATCCAAGTGCAAAGCACATGTGAGCACAAACATATGCAAACTGCTTGAGGCAGGCCTTTGAGATTGTCCATGACAATACCTTCCTCAAGCTTGACGGCAGTGGAGATCGGCTCAAGATGCAGTGTTTGGACTGTGTTGAGTCTGCACACCAACTATGATGTGTTCTAGGTTATCGTGTGTCATGATTGTGCCCTGCGTGGCTTTTAGTTCTTTCTGCTTTGCCTTGTGTCATTATAGTTACATTCGGTTTCTTTCTTGGTTTTTGCCCTGCATGGTTGTAAGTTCATTTTGTTATCTTGTTGCCTCAGTGTAGTTGGTATTGTGTCTCTCAGTCTTGGTTCTCCCCGTGTCTCTATCCTTTGCCTCTCTGCCTTTCTGTAGCTCTTGGTCTTCCTCTCTGTATCTTTGTGTCTCTATCTTCTCTACTATCTCTCTGTACCCTCTGTATCTTTGTGTCTCTGCGTTCTCTAGTATATCTCTGTACCCTCTCTGTATCTTGTGGTCTCTCTCTATGTACCTTGCCCTCTGTCTGTGTTATTGTCTCACTGTGCCTCTTTGTATCTCTTTGTCTCTCTCTGTGTACCTTGCCCTCTCAGTGTCTCTCCCTCTGGTTTCCCTATGTTCTCTCTACTTGAGAACTACCAGTGTTTCCTCTCGTGCATCCTGGTATCTTCTTGTCTTAGCTGTGTCTTGTTTTGATCATGTTTCCTGTTCAGTGTCTATGTTTTGTATTTCTATGTGTATGATGTTCTCTGATCTATTTCCTTTAGTTCTACGTCCAGTTGTAGTTCCTTGTCTAGTCTTGGTCTGCCCAGCTGTGTCTCATTTGTAATCACCCTGTGTATATCAGTCTTGTTCCCCAGTCAGTCTTTGTCGGCCCATTGTTTTCTGTATATGTGTTTTCTTTACACAAGTTATGCTATCTGTTTTGATTATTCCATAGTGGCTTTCGGTTTTCCTTGGATTAAAATTCCCTTCTGGGTGTTTCCTCACCACCTGCCTTTGTCCTGCATTTGGCTCCTGACCTCACCTCTACCCACACGTGACACATGATCATTTGAAGAACTAATATTTATAACTAGATATTTAATTTGCTATTCTGTGGGACGCAACTCAATTAAAAAAATATTAGTTTGAAAAAAGAGCTGTTAATGTGTACAAATGTGCTGCATTGTTGTATCATTCTAGGCATGTGGTGTTAATAAATGAATGGCCAAGGGAGCATATTGTGGAACACCCACACAATCATTTTCTGTACAGCAGACTCTGTCTCCACTATCTCTAGTCTGCATAGCGAGAACATTTTGTCTTTTATTTGGGAGATGAGAGTGCCATTTCATTGCTTCTTCTTCATTTCCTCTGAAAGGACTTTGGGAAAATTAGGCAAAAAATGGCTTCACGTCTTCCTGGTCTTTTGATATTTTTACTTGATGATTATGGTCCGATCTCAAGGTCCACACTCATGGACTCGCAGACTTTGAAGCGCGTTCCCGCTAAGTCCACGAGGGCTTAGGGCTGTCCCACTATCAAATCTTCAAGTGCATGAGAGCTCTCTCACAGACTTTTTGAGTCCTTTATGTACACTTTCGTTAAGTCCGCATTTCTGCAGACTTTGCCTGAGGGAATTACCCACAGTTCATTGCAGTATGATGTCAACTACAGGGTTACCAGGGGAAGCCTGGAAGCGTTAAAAAAATGGTAAACAAACATGGAAGGAGGAACTACAAGAAAAAAGATGGTACATAAAAAACATGAAATCAGAGGAATGTAAGAATAGGTTATATTACACACCTAGTTTATTCATCAACCATCTCTTTTAATTTTTGCCTAACGATGGTGTTTTGATAAAAACAAGTAAATTATTTTATATTATATTAATTACCCGTCGTCCACTCTAAGGCAAAAGCCTGGAAGACGTTCAAATCAGGTGGTCGGTCCCTTAAGTGTCTTGGCCCTGAAGAAAGTAAAAAACATAAAATAAAAAGTCCCAAACCCACAATCATACATAACATGTTTTGGTGTCGTCAAGGTAACGGATATGCCGTAAAGTCCTGTCCCATTACTATTTATACCATTTTGAGCCCTTGCAGCCTCTCGCACTCAAACACTTACCAGGTGACGTCAATTAAGTCTGTGAGGGTTCAGGGCTTAGGCCTTAGGGGGGACATTGAGGACTCTAACCTTTCACCTTTTACATCTGCCCATCCAGCCCTTCTAAGTTTTGTGTGATAGTTGGCCATCTTAAACTTAAGGCTGTTTTTCCAGCCATACCATTCTGTTGGAGAGCCAGCTCAGAAAGGCAGGGGTGCGTACTAATCAGTGCTCTTGTCACAGCGTTGGAGTCATCGTCTTAAGGATAAGCCTCGAAACTGTACATCGTCTCAGCAAGCTTCATATGTCTTGGCGGAGTCATGTGAGTTCTACCTTTTAAATATGCAAGATTTCCCTGCCTAAGTCTGTATTCAATGTTAACTGAGAAGTTTGGGATATAAAACGTCTGAGGCCACTGATCCCTTCTTGACGATGTGCCAGCGGCGGACAGGATCTCTGACTGTTAAAGAAACTGTCATGAGAGGGATGATTTTCAATGTAGCTCTTTCAGGCAAATCAAATATTTCAGTCAGATTGCAGACGGCATTATTGCAGTCTGGATCTACATACTGTAGAGTGAAATATTGCAGTGCTAGTTTTTCCTTCCGTTGCACCTTCAATTCTCAAAAAATGTCTGGTTTCTGACTTAAAGTTAACAGTATTGTGTATGACAACCTCTCAGCAATATTATTTGGTCCATAATGAAAATTGGTCCTGTGAAAAATAAAAGTTGAATTTTCAATATTTCAATGTTGATGTGATTCAGCATACGTATCACTTGAGTGTCTTTGACTCTGTAGGGTGAAAACGTCATTGAATGCGGACAACTCTGTGACTGAAAGGATGTGAATACAGTTGCTACAAAGCTCATACGGGCATTGATGCTCATTATACCATTATACCAAGGCATGAGTCTGCAGACAACTATCATTTCAATATTTATCACCCCAATGTGTCTGAAGTCTGGGAGCTCTGAGCAAGAACCAACTGAAATGACCATATTGGCACTGTATGTTATGCCATAGACACAGACAGATGATGCTACAATGACTGTGCTTTGCTGGGCATTTCTGTGATAGAGACTTCACTTTATCATTTTGCTTGAAAAATGAGTTGGATGCTAAATGGAAAGCCATCATCTTCTGATGTCTTAGAGCTACAGTAAGAGGTGTGTTCTTGAAATTTTTTGCTTTGTGGACAACTTTAAAAAAAAAACTTTGTTCAAAACACATTGTCCTGACATCAGCTAATAGGCCAAAAGTCTGAATTAACTGTGCTCAATGTAATGTAGTGTTATGAAGTGATTTACACTCATGAACGAAAAGGAGAGTTAATAAGCTCAGTTCAACCAAATTTCCATGACCAAATTTAATACCATTTTGGGACTGTGTATACGTACATATATGTACTGCGTATTTCATAGCAAAATAGACAATATAGCCAACCAGCAATTGACAATGTAATATTCACTTAACATAAAAACTTAAACTCATATTCAAATACCTTGTACAAGTCTTGATAAATGAAACAATATTGTTTTACAATGTTGTGATTACATTCTGTTTAAGTTTATTTCATAAAAACAGTTTATATTTTCAAAAACTATTAATTTCATAATGGCAATTTTCCAAATGACATATTTCCGACGGGCCGTTTTCTTTTCCCTTCATGCTTTTTATTTCACAATGACACAAAGATTTGTTTGAAATACTGGGGAGGATAAGTGATTGACGGTGGTTGTTAGTAAAAGTGGTCGAACAACAGTTTCATAGGGAATTCTGCCATCAAGACATGTCGGTTATCAGATCAATGATGGCCTACTTTCAACATTTTGCTAATGTAAATACAAAGTGAATGTAAAAGAAAAAACAAGATATGTTAGACAAATTTCCATGACTTTTCATAACTCTTCCAGCAATAAGTATATTAGCAAGATTTATTGATTATGTGAGTAGAGATTAAAAACATATGAAGGACCCACTTAAGTAGGAAATTTGAAATGTATTAACACAACGGCAAGCAGCTGAAAGGTTATTGATGGATTGCAAGTTATAGCATGAACAGACCACGGATTAGAGGAGTTTCAACAGGCTGATATTACTTCTGACCTTACTCTTCCTAACCATTAACTCATTAACTTTTTGTGAAAAATGTAAAGTTGATCACCTTGTGTATGTGAAGAGCGTGGAAGGAAGGTCAATGTAGCAGGCGATGGAAAATGGTGTACCCAAGGACCCCACATGGCTGGAGGTCAGAGGAACTCAGCTGGAGTTGTCTCTCTCTACTGGCAGGTCAGAGGAGAGTTCAGCAGTCTCTCTCTCTCTCGCTCGCTCTCTTCAGCAGCAGAATGAAGCACTCTTCCTCACAGTCTATTGCAACTAGATTAGGAACCTTTTGTTCTCCATTCTCTTGGGAGGGCCTGGTTAATCTCCCTCTGTGTGTGGAGGAGGGGAGGGTGTCTGTTCGCGCCTCTTCTCTATTCCAAACTATGTATTACTCACAGACATCTGGTAATTGCCATATCACAGGCTATGATGATCCTGCATGTTAGCTCTAAATATATTCAAACTTCTCATGATTTTAGTTGTCTTAAAGCATCTAAACAGCCTGAGTTGAATATTCCCAGACTCCCATTCCCATTTCTTCAACATGACAATGCTGGTAAAGTTTACATAGCAGACTCTGTGCTTTGAATCAAGGCGTGTTCTTTCCATTGTGTTATTGAAACACACAAATATCAGTCTTGGCCCATTTATATCAAGTGAATCAATCTTTTAATTCTTAACTCTGTGTGCTTGAAGGAATGTGGGTGAGGAATGTGTTCTTTGTTCACCCCCAACTCCTTACACACTTACACAATATATGTTTAAGTACATCTAAGTGTGTTTTAAAATACATTAGGATAATGCCATCGATATAGTTATGACAAATCACAATCGTTAATGAATATATAATACTCAACAAACAGCACTGTTCCTAAAGCAGAACAAATGTGTTCAGATTACTGTAATCAAATAACAATACTAGATCAAATGACAATTGCTTACCCTAAAACACACAAAACACACTTTTACCAATCCCAATTTGTTTTTGAAACAAAAACACAATATATGGAAATAACAAAAATATCTGAATACAAACAACTTCAACAAACATTATTCTGAAAATAAAACAAATAGCCTACATTAAGAGAATTACAATTACAATTACAAAATTACAATTGTTTAACCTAAATCGATCATTTGTTTTTTTAAACAAACAAATATTACGAAGAAATAACAAAGAACTTACTTTCATGAAACAAACAAACAAACAAATCTAATCAGATTCGCCCCTTTTTCTTTGCGCACTGCTCATTGCATGTTCACACCTCAGAGGCTGATGTATTTGGGGATTCTGCCATAATAATAATAATAATAATAGATTTTATTTGTATATCGCTTTTCAATGACCCAAAGTCGCCATAACTCCATAAAGAGAAATAATTATTCAGTTAATACGCTGGGAGACTTGACATGGCTGCATTTGATGCTAGTAAAACAGCAGGGGGCGACAGTTTTACCAAACTTAGTCTGAATGGTCTGTAGAGGGAGATGAATGGAAAACATCAATGGACATGATGAGTGTTTAGTTATGCCTTTCGGCCTCATCAAGACTCCTGCTGTGTTTCAGCCCTTATTAATGATGTTCTCTGGGATATGCTCAACCATTTTGTATTTATATCTTGATGACATTCTGATTTTCTCAAGGCTCTCTCCAGGAACACAGCCAGCATGTAAGACTGGTTTTAAAGAGACTGCTAACAAAGCATATTTTTATCAAACCAGAAATGCGAGTTTCATGTGTCCAAAGTTTCCTTCCTGGGGTTTACCATTTCTTCAGGGGGTGTCCAGATGGATCCTGGCAAGGCCCAGGCAGTCAGAGATTGGCCACATCCTCTGTCAGTCAAGCAGGTCCAGCGATTTCTTGGATTTGCTCATTTATACAGGAGGTTCATTCACAACTTCAGCTCCATCGCTGTGCCCCTGACTGCCCTGACCAAGGGGTGTATCTCCCAGTTCTGCTGGACTCTTGAGACTGAAAAGGCATTCCGGGACCTGAAACAGCTCTTCACATTAACATCAGTCCTGGTGCTCCCTGATCCATTGCTCCCATTCAATGTGGTGGTGGATGCTTCAGATGTTGGTATGGGAGCCATGTTGTTCCAACGAGCCACCAAGGACAACAAGCTACATCTGTGTGTCTTTTTCTCCAGTTGACTCTCTCCAGCTGAACATAGATATGATATTGGGAACACTGTTTTTTAAAAGATTTGACTTTGTTCTCCCATATCACCCTGTATCCAAAAACCAGAAACTCTCCCAGCAGTTTGATCGACCTGAACTCGACAAGGCTCCAAAATCTATCATTCCAGGCGACAAGATCATGGCACAGGTTCACTGGGGTATTGATGCACTTGTGCAGAGGGCACAATGTTGGGAGGCCAACCCAGGGACTGGACCTCCTAAATGTCTCTTTTTTCCCAGTTCGGTCGCTCTCAAGTCCTGCAGTGGGGCCATTCTTCAAGAGTAACGGGCCACCTGGGAGCCACTAGGACTTTGGAGTTTGTCAGGCTGAGATTTTGGTGGCCTGCCATGGAGAGGGATGTCAGAGCACTTGTTTCAAAAGGAACATCAGTGCTATAATAAGCCATTCTCTGAAACCTTTCTTGTTACGCCCTCCACCTTAGCGACGTAACAGTGTGTGGGCATTAGCGATGCAGTGGTCTGGTTTCTCTGTCTGCCTATGTGTATGTGATCCCAGTCCAGATTTGCAGTATGCCGATTACCATCCACCTGATACCTATTAGCTCATCAAGGTGGCAGTATATCAACCCTGGGACTCCAGCCACTCATCGCCAGATTGTAATCAATAGTTCACTGTTAGTTCGCTTCTCGGCTGCTCTGCACTGATTCAGTCTGAGTATTTTCCTTGTGATTCCTTGCCTCCATGATAACCTCTGTTTCCTTGTTCTAGCTCCTGGTTACCTGACTCCCGCGTGTCTTCGAACATTCTGCCTGCCTCCTACTTCGACTCCCCGTCTGTCTCCATTTACCGATTGCCCGCTTACTCCCTCGACCATCGCTTGTGCCTCGACTACTCTCCTTGCCTCCGCCCTGAACTGGACTGTCCGACTACGCTCCTTCTGCCTATTCCCCTTTTTGAGTTATTAAATAACTGTTATTTTACTTTACTCTGTGTCACTTTGTCATGCTCTTGGGTCCACCTCGTGTCAAACCATGGTAGCACTTAGTTATTTAATTAAAAAAGACAATGAATTTAAAAAAACTTTTAGGAAGAAGAGATAAAAATACAAATTACAGGCACAGTAAAAGTGTCTGCTATACAGTATATGTTGAATCTCCAATGTAAACAAACTTTGAAACGTCAGTTTTTAATGTTATCAAAACGTGACAACCCTGTTCAGCAGTGACATATATGGAAGTAAACTTTCGGATATGAGTCTGGCGTGAAGGGCTACAACCACAGTGACCACAGTGTGGTTTGCATGGGTCTAATGTGTTCAATATCCCACGTAAAACCTGGGGGTTTGTGTGAAAGTGTTATTCAGGTTGTCCCATAGGAAATTAGTTAGTGGAGGGGGTAAGTGTCAGAACCTGTGTGGTGATGGCGTACGGCTAGCCTACAGCAGATCTGGGTATGGGAAACATAACTATGCCAATTTGCTAAATAATGCACATTTATTAAACTTTTTAAACATGCAATCATACTCAATTACTTCCCACTGCTGGCAGTTTCACTTCTTATTACAGAGATCCTACAACACACTATCTTATGCTTATTAAAATGATTGGGCTGAATAATGTTTATTTCATAGAAGTGGATTATTTATTAAAACATTTTTTTTTTACATTAGTGGAGGGGGTCAGCATTCAGCCAAGGTGCACCCCTCCACAATAGACAGCTGGGGAAAACCCTGGTATTAAAGATGGTCTTTCCTCCTTAGGAAGGTCTTGTTGAAAATACAAGGTACAAAAATCTGAAAATACTGGATGAAAATACTATAAGACAATGATGAAATATCTCATTCAAACCGTTTCCTCCAAGACGTATCAATAGCTTTCAACTTGGAGATTAAAAATATCCAACATTTGAGGAAAGTGGTGTCTACAATAACTTGTTTTATTCTGTCTTGTAGATTAAGAAAAAAATGAAGATCCAAGGGATCAATCAGAAGTTCAAATTGAGTCTTTCATAAGAAAGAGGAGCAGAAACCATCATAATAACTTTTATAACATCTTTACAATATTTTTAAAATGTTGCTTCTATATACAAGCAATGCAAATTGTGTAACCATTAGGACTTTTATTTTCATTTAGACTGCAAGGCATCCACTCTAAATGTAGCCTATTAAAATAAAGGTCCTTATATTTTTTATTTTTGCTATCAATGTTATGGTTAAATTATTTATTAACATTTAAATTAGTTATTAACAGATATATTTTGTCATGGTTGGTAGATTATTGTTCTACACTTGTTTTGCAAGAAAAAAAAAACATCAGTGCTACAATAAGCCATTCTTTGAAACCTTTGTTATTTAATTAAAAAAGACAAATAAAAAACAATATATATTTTTTATTTTTACCTACTTTAACTGGATGAATGGCAGTTGGTTGGGGGGCAGAGATTGAGGTTCAACTTGCTTCATCTGCATCCTGAAGGAACATTTCTTTCCTCCAACATGCAAACATACATACTTACTGAGTATGTAAGCCAGAGAAAATAGGATGATTGATATACCTGATAGGCCAATTATTGTCCCATCTGCTCCAGAAGATTGCACTGCTCCTGTGCTCTGACTACTGTGTAGGGTTGGTAATGGGCTTTGTGTATTCTTTAAATAAGACGGCAGGGAAGGCTCTGAAATCAAATGTCCAAATACTGTTAATACACTATTTGGTCATTAAAAGGAGGTCAAATTAAATTTCAGGCAGATGCAAAAAGGAGAAAGATAGGATTTGCATCCATGAGGCCTTTATTTTTATTTTTTTGTTAGCTCTATTCTGTATTTATTTCCATTGTAATTCCAATTTATTTCCATTATTCCAATTAAGTTTTCCATTATGTGTTTACTGTTCCTATAGTGTAGCGCAGCAGACAGCAGGCTACACTTTCTCAAGTGTTTGAATGTAGAACTGAAAACAAAACTGATAAAAAACAGCCAGACCATCCCTTTCACCGTTTGATGGTTGCCAAAACATTATTAGCACTTGCAAATAATTCCAATGTCCCATAGACTTGGAGCTGTAGCAATTAAAGATTTGCGATTACTGAGTCTTTGACAATTGCTACATTAGTATGCTACATTAGTACAGCCCTGGGCATAGACTAGCAGCCACATACTGTAACGCTTGTTTCCTGCCGTTATGTACAGCTTGCACATGAATTCCTGATAATGCTGGTGTCCGTGTCTGAGCTGGTATACCCAGACACCTGACAGAAGCTGTATTACTTTGTTTGCCACTGATTGCATAGGCCACTAAAGATAGATGAAGTTGTTGCTGTTGTGGTTTCCTGTCTATCACACACACACACACACACCGTTAAGACAACCAATGCTAGGAAATCAAGTAAAAGTTTTATTATAATCATTATTCATAACTTATTAGACACACAATGATACACTTTCAAAGTTGCTTATCACTCAAGTAAATATTTTACATAGATAGTTCATCTTATCAACTGTGTCAAGATGTGTACACCTGATGCCCTCTCAGAATAGAACAGTAACCAGAACAGTAATCCGGTCATGTGGAAGTGTGAAATGCCAAACGAATGGTGAAATAATCTGCGAATGCTGAGATATTCATGTAACATGACACTCCATGGTCCCAAAATCCTTAGAGAATGGTAAATCAGTTATCAGTTGCAAGTTCCCTTCCCTGGCATGCAAACCTTATTCAAAGAGTGAACAGGAACTATTCCAATACTGCTCTCTACTTTTGGGCTTGGACATTGGGATAATGCTGGTTCAGAATGTTAGTTTCAGAGATATTCCATTTTATTCTCAGGTTAGCGTTTCAATCAATCTGAAAAGACAGGCAGCCATTGGTCAAAGTATCATCATTTGATATTCTTCATGAAAACATTTGGCCAAAAAATGAAGGTTTCAACAAATCATATTTGAAGGCACTTCAGCCCCTACAATTAAAGTAAATCATATTCATTCACACAAATGTTTATGCTAAACATTTTCCTCCAGTTTTTGATGAGGCTATAATTGTTACAGTCTGCAGAATAAGTGGACCCAAATGCACGACAACGAGACAAAGCGAACTCAAGAAATAACAGGTTTTAATAATAATAATAACTGAAACTAAGAGGGAAAATGGCTCACAGGGTAATTGGACAGTCCAGAGTTGGGCACAGGCAGACGGGCAGGTCGGACAGGCAAGCAGTGGTCACGGTGAACAGGCGGACGGATAGTCGATGGGACGGGCCAGGGTTGAGGCAACCAGCAGCTCGATAGACAGGTGAGAGTCGGGGCAACTAGCAGACAGGAAGATCCGGGAGCAGGCAGAGTAGTCGGGAGACAGGCGGGAGTCAAGGAACCGGGACGGTACAGGGAAAAACAGGGTTAGATCAAAACAAAGGCACAGGAATACTCGGCCGAGAAGCGAAACTGACGTAGGGAATACTGATTACGATCTGGCGATGAGTGGCAGGCAAACCCGGGTTGACATACTGTCGAGTTGATGATCTGATGGGAAGCAGGTGGATGACTTGAGGAACCCTGCAAACTCTGGAAACTGGAATCACGGACCCATACACGTGCAGACCAACAAACAGACAGAGAGACACCAGACCACTGCACCAGGAGTCACCCCACCACTGCTATGAAGTAGAAGTGGAGGGCGTGACAGCCATTTCATAAAACTAAATTCCTAAAAACTGTCTGCCTTGATTTACTGCAAGACAGGAGTCATGTTTTCTTTTATCCAATTGTCAAACACATTTTTTATCTAACTTTTGAAATGCAAAAAAAAAAAAAAAAGCAAAATACTTTCTATCACCTGGGCTGAAGTGAATAAATAGGTTGTCTAAGGACGCTTTCACACCTGCCTTGTTTGGTCCGGACTTTCGGACTTTTCAGTTTGATCTGAACCAAAATGACAGGTGTGAAAGCTCCCCCGGACCACGGTGCGGACCAAAGGTAAAGAGGTGGTCTCGGTCCGGACCAAGCTGGACCATGGTTCGCTTCCTGTGTGGTGTGAAAGCATTTTTTGGAAGGTTCGCACTATCGAACCAATTACAGGAAGTTACAGCGGACTCGTCACTCGTCACGTTGTCAGAACAGGAAAAACAGAGGGGAAAGCAAGCAAAGATGAGCCGCGGCAGCACATGGGGAGAGGACGAGACCAGGTTTTTAATTTAAATATATAAAAAATATATATATACGTATATATATATAAAATATATATATATAATATATATATATAAATTGAAATAACTTTATCTGTTCGTTCATTGTGGGGAATGGATGGAATTCCTGCGAGCGCTTCCTGGACAACACGCCGACGTCAGACGCACGCTCGTCCACAAGATAATCAGTGTCAAGTATAGGGAGACGCAGCCCACGCAGGTGATGACAAGACGTAGGTCTGTCATGTAAAGTCCTTTGGTCCACTGGCATATTGACAGGTGTGAAAGCAAACCTAACTGGACCAAATGTATACAGTGTAACAAAATAATGAATTTGGTTCGGACCTTGGTCCGGACTTTCAGGTGTGAAAGCGCCCTTAAACCTACGCAGCTACAGTATGTCAGAAAAATGACCCCTGATATAGCCGTCTTTAATATTGGGCAAGCTGTTATTGTTCTTTTGAGTTGGCTAATATTGGCCACATTTTATGGTGTCCAGATACAAAAATGAATATACCTGGCAATATATCCATGCATGAACAAATTGCCATACAGCCACAACTGTTGCCTTCTAAATGGGAGTAAGTGTGTTTGACATTTCTGGGAAAGATATTTTTCAGACAGTTTGGCTGTAACATCATAGAATCTTCAAAGCCCCTTTTGAACTGTGCAATGAACTGGAACCATTTATCATGTTGATCATGCTCATCATACGTCTTTTGTTTTAACATTTACACCGCTGTTTATCACATAACTTCTCACCTCAAATGAGTGTATAAACCATTTTTTGCTATATTGAGAACATTGTATAAAAAATTGCAGTTCCCCTTCAACATTTCTAATTTGATACATCATAATTTGCCTCAAAATGCTTGGAAATCATTGCTAAGTGCTTGTTTTCTACTCAGGGCAATGGCTATTTCTGGCAAAGGCTATGACAATGTCCTCACTTCAAACACCTTTCATAATTTATTATTGAATACAGAACATCACTGTTTCATGCCGATTTTGCAAGCAATTGTATGATTTGCCTTATTTCCCTTATATATCCCATTTATTTATGCTTAATGTTTGGCTATTACTGAATTACCAAATCATGTATTCCACATGAGCAGTTTAAAGCAATAAGCGTATCATCAAAAAAAAAAATGAAAAGAAATATTAAAGTCAATATGTAGAATTGTGTTGACTCAGGGTGAGTGTATACAATAAGAATCAAGAATGAATCCTTGTGACAAGGCACACCTACAATCTTTTCTTTCTGAAGACGATTTAGAATTTACAGTAAAAAAAAAAAAGTCACTGATTCTTTATCAAGTGTAATGGAGAAATCAATCTGACCCTAAGATGTATCTGTATTTTGTTGAAAATTTATATTTGGGATACCTGTATGAGGAATATAACACATGTGTGATCATGTTAGTTAAGGGTGTTCTGTTGATTGGTTAAGGAGTTGGCCATGTGAGTTCTGAGAGTCTGTTTTAACACTTTACATTCCAAGCCAAGCATGTGAGTGAGTTAATTGCTTTACTGTTGTTCTTCCCTTTAATGATAAGAGAGGGGGTATAGCTGAACAGAGAGTAAGGACTGACTGATCATCTGATTGACCATCTGGAGTCGTAAAAAGTGTTATCTTAGGACGCTTTCACACCTGCCTTGTTTGGTCTGGACTTTTCAGTTTGATCCGAACCCTAGTAGAAAGAAGGGTTTCCCCTTCTACACTGGTACTTAAATGTAATCAACTTTATTAATAAAGTTGATTACATTTAAGTACCAGTGTGCGGGAAACCCTTCTTTCTACTAGCCTTTGGACTCCTCTTCTGACGCACCTGGCTACAAGAAACCTTTAGGTGTGCATCAGCTCTTCTTATCAAGTTTGATCCGAACCAAAATGACAGGTGTGAAAGCTCCCCCGGACCACGGTGCGGACCAAAGACCGAGTCTTTGGTCCGAGATAAAGAGATGGTCTCGGTCCGGACCAAGCTGGACCATGGCTCGCTTCCTGTGTGGTGTGAAAGCATTTTTTGGAAGGTTCGCACTATCGAACCAATTACAGGAAGTTACGGCGGACTTGTCACGTTGTCAGAACAGGAAAAACAGGGGAAAGCAAGCAAAGATGAGCCGCGGCAGCACATGGGGAGAGGACGAGACCAGGTTTTTAATTGAAATATATAAAATATATATATATATATATATTATATATACAAAGTATATATAAATTGAAATAACTTTATCTGTTCGTTCATTGTGGGGAATGGATGGAATTCCTGCGAGCGCTTCCTGGACAACACGCCGACGTCAGACGCACGCTCGTCCACAAGATAATCAGTGTCAAGTATAGGGAGACGCAGCCCACGCAGGTGATGACGACAAGACGTAGGTCTGTCATGTAAAGTCCTTTGGTCCGCTGGCATATTGACAGGTGTGAAAGCAAACC
>OMKK01074882.1:0-10197 GCA_900302305.1 Polymixia japonica
CCATACTCCCTCTCTCTCTGTCTCTCTCTCGTCTTCCTCACCTGCTCTCTCTCTCCTCCCTCTGTCTCTCATCCTCCTCTCGCTCACTCTCTCTCCATCTCTCATTCTCCTCTCACTCTCATCCTCTCTCCCTCCCTCTCTCTCTTTCATCCTCCTCTGCCTCTCTTCCCTCCCTCTCTTCCTCTCTCTCTCTCTCTCTCTCTCTCTATCCAAACACACACACGGTTCCAGTTGCCAGGCGGTGTTTGTACTCGTAGAGGTAGAAAGAAGCTTGAGGGAAGTTGCACTTCATCTCCATCCTGCCGGGCACCACGTGCACGGCCACGCCGGCCCCCAGCCCCTCCTGCAGCTTCCTGAGCATACGTGAGGCCAGGTAGCGCCTCGCCCGGCCCGGGTCCTCCTCGATGGCGGCGTACACCTCCGGGGGCGGGTTGGGGATCTTCCACTCCAGGTCCACGATGAGCTGGTGGATGCGGCTCTTGTCCAGCGAGGTGGGCGTGTCCCGGTAGCACGCCACCACCTGGGGGCACGGCGCCTCCGACGCCACGTACAGGAAGTGGTTCGGCTGGAGTCCCGCGGGCACGCCCTTGCCCTTGCCCTCGCCCTTGGCTTCGCCCTCACCCTCGGCTTTGCCCTCCTCCTCCTCCGCCGCCGCCTCCCCCCCGTCCTGCTCGTCCTCCAGGGGTCCCACGGCGGGGTGAAGCATCACAGCCCAGCGCAGCCAGTCGTAGTTCTTCTCCAGGGTCTTCAGGATGCCCCCCGCCGCCTCGTCGGGTGGAGCGCGGTTCTGCACGGCCTCCTGGAGCTGCTTCCGCACGTCCTCCTCCGCCTGCTCCAGGAAGTAGCCGGAACAGCGCCCCCCCGTGACCTTCATCTTCCTGTAGAGGGCGCCCATGCGGTCGGACCAGGTCTTCATCAGCAGGGCCTGGTCCCGGCCCGTCAGAGAGGCCTGGGTGAAGAGGCACAGCAGACCGGTGCCCAGGACAAAGTTTATCTGAAGGGATGGCAGAGGACAATGATAGAGCTTAGAACCAGGTCTGGGTTTAAGAGCAGTTCCGGGTCATTCTTAGTGTGTGTTTTAACCTGCAGGAAGTACCACAGGGGCGGGGTCAAACAGTCAAATAGTGTCGGTCAAGCTGTCAATCACAAACGTATACCTAAACTTCCTGTATTGTCGTATGTAGTCACTATGTAAACACGCAGCTTCTAACACAATGATTTTCTTTTCTCTTTCGTATTATTACAGCAGAGCGTGCTGACTGACTATTTTAGCTTATTCTAAAAGGAGTGCACACAGCGTCTTGAGACAGAAGTCTTTTCTAAAAATAGACACACACGCACGTATCACAAGTTCATCTCTCTCGGAGCAACACAAAGAGGACGAACAGTGTCTGAATGGTTAGTGTGCAGACTGTTTTATAACAGGAACATTGGGATGTTAGTCAAATTAAAATCTACATTCATCATACATCATACATCTACAAATCTACACATTTCACCTATATTGTAAAGGATATCTAATCAAACAAAATCTTTTTTGTTTTTGCTATTAAGTTGAATTTAAAAAAAACGATTATTTTATGTTTGTGTCATGCTACAAACAGTAAAGTAAAGTCCTTCCAGCGTGTGATTTAATGTCATATTTACAAAAAACACAAAGACTCCCTCTCTTCAAACCCAGAATGACGCATGAACTTATCAACCATGTTTGTACTTGATAAGTTCTTCAAGGTTAACGAAACTAACCGAGCGCTTCTACGACTCCGCACAAGGTCAGGTCCGTTCCTCTCTGCTCTCCACGCGGTGCGTTGCCACCACACGCACACACACACACACGCACGCACGCACACACACATACACACGCACGCACGCACACACACACACACAAGGTGCTGGTCCTCTCGGCTATGATCTGGTGCTAGACAGCAGCCGGGGGGCTCTGGCACCATGTAATGCGCAGTCTCTGCTTTATTACATAAACATCCACTACCATTCCATTGTTGGATGGTTTATTGGATTATTCAGAGCCTAAGATATAAAAATAGCGGCTCTCCGTTTTTGCCTGTATTTATATTTCAGACCGTGAGGCTCTTAGCTGGAGAGGCTGACAGACGGTGCAGGTAGGGGTTCACTGTCTGCTCAGATATACCAAACTATATTACTCTTAATGGACTCGCATTGGGGGATTGTACTGAACCATGTGACCATCTGTGCACAGAATGCTCTCTCTCTCACAACTAGACCACAGAGAAAACTAAATTGAGGCTCGGTGGTATTTCGAGGTCCAGCGCCTCCGTCACTTGGCCGACACTCGTGTTGTAACGCCGTTTGACGTACAAAAACCTTCATTACATTAGTGTCGGTCTAGACGCTGCCCTGCGGCGGGGGCTTTGCTGACTCAGCACACAAGAGGGGACATTACAAGGTCACAGCTCTGCTAAATTAAACATTATTTTCGTGAAAAACAAAAGGTGCAGCGCAGTTTATTTCCCACAGGAGCCTGACGCTTCTTACTCACATCTATAATTTTGGTCTGCAAGCTGAATATTTAATCCAGTACAGCTGTTCTCTTTTCTGTTGTTCCTATATACTTGTCGTCGGGCAGACTAAGCTGTATTCTCCTTCGTTATTATGTAAGTCCATCTGACATAACCACGTAACGCTCAAATGAAGCCTTCACACGTCAGTCACATCTGATGTAACGAACATTACTGCATCGGTGGTAGTTGGGTCCTATGTGATCCAGAGGCGTCATTCCCTCTGTCTCTATCTGTTTCTCTCTGTCTTGCCTCTTCTGAGTGTGTGGATGTGTATATGTCTGTGTGCCGTCTGCAACTGTATATGCAGAGAAGACAGGTGTGTGTGTGTGTGTGTGTGTGTGTGTGTGTGTGTGAAACCCTCATCCCTTCTCTAGTGCGGCTGATTTGTTTATATCTAACAAGGTGGTCGATTGCTGTTTAATTTCACAAGCACCAGCATGCTACCTTAAAGCAACAAGCAGACGCAGATCCCCATTTTCACCCCGCTGCAAATAGTCTCCTTCCCCTCTCCATCTCTCCATCCATCACCGACCTTGACGCAGAACTCTCTCATCTCCCAGCGTTTGGGCTTGCGGCTCAGCACCAGCTCCTCCAGCAGCGTGGGCTGGTCGGTCAGGGCCGAGACGCCCATCAGACGGTTGTGGAGGGCCGTCAGCTGTCTCTCCAGATGGTAGTCCTGGACGTACTGGAGGAAGACCTCTTTCTCCCTCTTGGTGAACTCCGGCTGGGCCCTCACCTGAGACAGACCGGGCTTTGTTAAGGCTCTCGGGGAAGTTGGATAAACACAAGGTTGATACGCAGGGAGGGGTTTTTAGGGAGGGTGGTCAATATTTTGGGGGGTTTGAATGCAAATGAGGAGTTGCCTTTGGTTTTTATTTCAGTTATAAAATATGCTCTTGTCCCATAATGGTTCACACATTTTAATCATCCAAACAACACAAAACAAAAAACAACAGTTGGCTGATAGCTGGTTTTATTTTTCTATCCTTTGGTTGGTTGGTAGCTGGTGGTAATATGGTTGTGTTTTTCAGTCTTTTATATTTTCATTTTATATTGACATTTATATTTTACATTTACAATTAAGGCATTTAGTTTAAGCTCGTATCCAAACTGGCTTCCAATGAGTCAACAGTTGAGAAAGATAGATCAGCATTACAAGCAACAGAAGCAGTAAGTATGGTGGTCAGTACCTACACTATTCCTGCCACTAGAGATTTACCCTGTAAAGTAAAGAGCAAAATGACCTTAACCCTTACTAAGAGCTATGGTTTTTAAAAGAGCAACTACAGTGAGTAGATTTTCTGTACTCACAACTACTATTGGCTTTCCTCCATTATCTCCAGTTTGTTTTGTTTTGCAATGATCACATTCCTGCTCCTGAGTCGCTCTACATGGAATGTGATATCGGGGATTATTCCCTGGAGTTTATGTGGAACAGGGATGTGTTTCAGTTAATCAGTTGATCCAGGAAGTGGATGTTCCTCAAACTCCAGTCATTGTTCAAGGGCAGCTCCACCTTACAGTACTCTTGACTTTCACCGCTAAGCTACCTCTGCGTTTAGCCCTGTGGTGTGGTGGTATTTGAAGAGTACTCACCGCTGTGCCAAGCTGGTAGTACACCACAGCCAAGTCATCCTCCAGCTGGTGGACCTCCGGGTCGTTCAGAAGACCCTGCCCCGACGTCCCCAGTTCCTGGTCGATATAGTCCAGATTCTTCTTGGCCAAGTCCGTCTCCTCGGCGCTGGCCTCGCCTCCCAGATAGGAGCAGATTCCCTGGACCAGGACCCTGATCAGAACCATAAACACAATCCAGACTCACCTTCAGGAGTACTTCCATGCAGTGGAACGCTGATCTGAGTCATTGGTGTGTAGATGGCACAACATAGGCTACAGGCAAAGACTAGTTACGGACAAAACTCAAACTTCAGTAACGTATAGCTCGTAAGGCTCAATGGTTAGAGCCGACACGGTTAGCAGTTCAATTCCCACTGGGGCCACCTTTGCTAAAATTGTATGTAACATGGAACTGTAAGGCACCTTCTATTAAAGCTTGACCCCTTTGCATATGTCATAAATTGGGTCAAAGCTGTCTTATTAGGTTAAAGCTACCTCATTAATATAAAGGGGATTTTCTCACAAATGACACACCTCATGGTCTGCATATAGCCCACGGGCTCTAGGACCTTTCCAAACATCGCCATGGCTAGGGCACCTCTTCAGGATCAGGATCAGCTGTTCTGGAGCTGTGGAAATTAAAACAATTTACCCCACAGTAATGAAAAAATATGTTGTTATTATGTTATGTAATTATTTACTGATCAGGAAAAAAGAAATACCTAAACCTACTTTCTGAGTAAGTGTGACTCACCTCAGTGCTTCTCTGTACAGGTGTGTGGTGACCTTCACTGTTTCTTCAACATTTATACTCTCCAGAATAATCAGTATCTGATAAGACGCCTCCACCTCCCATTACTCTCAACTCCAGACAATGACACGGTTATAATTTAAAAAACACGGGCTTCAGGATAGGAGAAGATTTCAGCAGGGTTTCTTATTCCCAATGTTGAGAGTTTATATCATTATTCAGTTTTGGTTGTGAACTTGTGGTTTGTGTGCCCTGTCGCTTGTAATTCACATGAAATTGACTAGGTGGCAGCATGGCTTAGATGGCCAAAAGAGTAACATATCGAGTGAAAACTAGACGAAACTAGGAGAATAGACAAACGACTTATATGAGTTGCTGGTCAAGAAAGATGGATATTGGATAATAAATTCGTCCCTTTTTCGTTTAAATTGTATAATTTAATTCATGTATGACTTGGGTCTGTACACTCCGGTACAGCAGGTGGCAGAATACAGTGTGAAAGTTGCGGACTGACATGAATCCAAAACAGATGAAGAAGAAACCGACTTCCGTTAGATTGCGGAAGTGGCGCCAAAATTGAGTATTCTTTTCTGCAGCTGCTGAACGTAAACAAACGGTGAAGTTGTGTACGTTCAATTATTAATAAGTATTATTGTCTAATAATAGCTTGACACTCTTATATCGGAAAATGGACCCGACGTCACGCTTCTTCACCAAGCTGAGGAGACTGGCGGTGAGTCTGGAGACAGAGACTGTCAGGCTGCAGCAGGTCTATCAAACCCGCAACCTGCACGACGACGGTGAGAACTCTTATATTATATATTTCATCTATTTCTTATCCAGATAGACTTACATTCCTCCAAATCCCCCTGGAGCAGGTAGGGGGTTAAGTGTCTTGCTCAAGGGCACTTCGGCAGGTATATATATAAACTTTATTACAGGCTCTAGACCCAATAGCAAGACATACAACATAAAAAAAACATATATAAAGAAATAAAAACATACTCTTATTCATGAGAGTCTTAAAAGGCACCCATACCAATGTTTCCACAGATATGACTGATAATGACCACATGGGGGATTGAACCCCCGACCTCTACCCCCTAGTACACATATTTCACTTACATCACAGTAGAACTGCTCTGATAGAATATTACTCTGGTAAAAGTAAAAGTCCTCCATTCAAAATTCTACCTAAGTGAAAGTATAAAAGATCACTTTTGTAATGTGTGTCTGAATTGTACTTTATTTAGTCAGTACTACTAATTGTAATGACTAAATAAAGGCTTCTAATATACTCTTAGCTTAACGTTTTCTTCTTTCTTCCAGAAAACACAGAGAGAGCGATGCAAGCATATCACGAATTGTACTCGGAGGTTAGAGACCTCAAGGTAACTGACGGACTGACTGACAGCCTGCGTCAAGAAAAACATACCAAACAATTATTTTACCAAAACAAAAGATGATTAGCCAATTAAAAAGCCTGAGCAAAATATTTACAAATGAAAAAGCATCTTGATCAACTATTGCGTTTTCATGTAGGGGGAGATGCGAGATCAGCTGACGCAGCAGAGACCCAAGCAGGATGAAGTCAGCTGTTTTCTGAAGGCCTGCATGGTGATGGACCAGAGGTTCACTGAAGACATCGACAGACTGACGAGTCACTGTGAAAAATATGGCTACCAAGCTCCCCAAAACGCACAGAAACGGATGAGTAAGTGACAAAAATATTTGAGACAGGACTATGAACTAACATTATCTAAATACTTGTTTATTTCTTCATAGATCTATAAAATAAAAGTGTAAGTATTACTGTAGTGAGGCCAATAATGAACTACGTTCTGTCCCGTATTCATCTGATTCAAAAGCCATGTTCCACAGATGAGCCAACAGCTAAAAACACTAATCTCAGATCACTGTCCTAATACTGAAACCTTTGGTTGTAGATATCAAGATAAACAACAATGCTAGCCCACCTCCATGTATCTTCCACAGAGGTCAAAGGTCGGGGGCCAGAGGGCACAGATAAAGCAGCAACAGCAGAAGAAGAAGAGGAGGAGGATGCCCAGGCAGCTGGGGGAGCGGAGGGGAACCAGGAGGAGGCCGGCGATGACCCTGCGTCGCCTGCCAACACAGCCCCTCCGCCCGCCGTGGACCCGATGCGCACGCCTCAGCTCGCAGACTTTGGCCTGTCGGAGTTGCACCTGAGGAAAGTGTTGGGTGGCGCGCTGCTGTCCTCTGATGTGCCCCCCATGCCCGAGATGAGCCTCCGTCCACGCTCGCTGTGCATGCCCATGCCTCCGACGCCCAGGTGTACCCTGCGCATGGACGAGGACGACCAACCGGACATGCCCCAGATGCACCACTTTGGGATCTCGGAACACACCATGTGCTTCAACAACGACTTTACCATGGATCTGCACCGCAAGGATGTTCAAAAGGCCCAAAGGTAGGGTCGGGTAGGGTGTGTGGCCTTGTGTGTGTGTGTGTGAGATCCTGAAAAAGGCAGAGAGAGAAAAAGAGTCTATGTGTGTGTGTATATGTGATATGCTTTTACCATTGCTGTATTATTTTATGTTCAACTATGGGAACTGTAAAATAAATGATTCTGCTTAATTGTAGCAGCTTGACGTTGTCCTCTGTTCTGTCTGGCAGGCCACCAAACAACCTGTCCACACCACAGCTCACCCCAGTGAAGGACAGCACCACTACAAAAGGTATGAGTCTGTGACACCTGCTCTATAATGTATCTATAGTCGCTTTCAGCTCTATATTACATCAGTGTGTTATTAACAGATCCCTGGAGATCAGAGAGCAGGGTGATCTACAGAACAGCACCCCTGAACTTGGTCAGGATTTTGTGTTTTGTTAAAGGGCACTGCATCAGGGCAGGGGCTTGAACCCGGGCCTTCCAGTTATAGGATGGTCTTTGTGAGAAGACATCACTGCACTGTGCATTTTTATAAAATCAGTAAAGATTGATGAAGTTGAGCGACATCAAAAATAAACCAATGTTTGTCACTAACTGACGTTGGTCTGCGTTGTTTTCATGTCCCTCAGCAGACAGACTGGAGACCCCCGAGCCGCCTGTGTTTTGCACCCCTGGTTTTAAGATCACCAAGTCAGGGGCCTGCTCCGTTTCGCCCCCGCCAGCGGAGGGCAGTCCAGACTCCCCTTGTCGCCCTGGTAACCTGCAGACCACCCCTGAGGTCCCTGCTTTTCAAACGCCCTACATCAATAGACTGCTCAGCTCCAGAAAGGTACAAATATGAAAACCTTTTCACATTTACTTCAATTTACGAGGTCTTACATGGTCTTATATTTAATTATACCTGCCATTAAAAAGGTCTTAAAGTCCTGAATTTAACCTGAATTGGAACTTGCAGACCCCCTGGATAGAAGTCACGTTGAAAGTGTAATTGTTCTGCTCTTTGTTCGCAGGGTGTGAGAGAAGTCGAGCCTGGTGACATGCAAGCTGACAATGACAACCCTGTGGTAGAACTTACAATGCCTCTTCACAGAGAAACCACCTCCACACGAGCCTGGGAATACGACGTGCCAGAGATATCATTCAGAGGAGATCAGAGCAAACAGACACCAGAGATGCCAAACCTGGAATCCATTTTAGGGGGTTCTTTAGTAAGTGTAAGACCAGGGCAGGATGCTAACTTTTTCATCCATGGCTAAGCTAGCTGGTGTTTCCCAAAACTCACCAGCAAACTAAATGTTCAGGTTAGAGGAGCTTGTGCTCTTGTAAAAACATTACCTGCCACAAGACAACCTTTTTACATATCTGGGCCAGGAGGGTACATGTGGTTTGGGAGGCAGAAGACTTAACCTCTATTGTCTCTGGGTACCAAAGATCATCTTTTGTAGAAATGTTCAGTATACTGAATGACTTGTGTCTCTGTCTCCAGAGGGCTGCAGGACTGACTAGAGATGTTAATGAGCGCACAGCAAGGGGTTCCGGGGAGCCCTGTGCCCCCAGCCTGGAGCTGGATGAACCCAACCCGACCCAGGAGTTCAACCTGGGGACCCCCCGCGTCAGACGGGGCTACCTGGAGCCCAGCACCCCAGAGATGCCAGACCTCAGCTCTGTTACCCAGGATATCTGTAAAGTAAGTCTTGAACGTGTCCTCACATAGCACATCTTAGCTTTAGGTAAGCTATGGGTAACTGGTAAAATAAAGGAAAGGTTGCAGGTTCAAATCCCTGTAATGCCAGACGTGTCCTGTCAACATTTCCTTGAGCAAGGCACTAACCCTCAACCAGCTTAGTGGTTTTATGTTGCTCTGGATAAGAGTCTAGGCTATTTTTCAGTCAGCTACATTTCTATATCCTTGGGGTGACTTGAAGTATATTTCCACCCAGATAATCCTTGATAACACAGTAATGTCTTATGTTTTCACTGATGAATTTACTTTGGTTTTGTAGCTTGTGTCCCAGACTCATTTGAAGAAATCTACAACGGCTGTAGTGATGCCAAATCCCAGACCACCAGGGAAAGAAAACAGGTAAATTGGTAAAACCATCAACCCACTGGGCTGAAATGCTTTCAACGTACATAGATTGAGGTGGCAATTCACTTACTGTGTGTATATATGACATTATGACGTCATGTTAATAATGTGAAAAATATTCTATTCTCAACACCGGCTGAAAAAGAAATATATATATATATATACTCCTTGTTTTTCCACATTTACCTATATTTATTTATTTTACAGTGTCAGGAGTTTTAGTTAAACGCTTCCCACTCATTTCTTATAAAGAAAGGTCTCCGTGTTGGGTTGTGTTTGTGTTGTCATCATGTGTCTTCTTTCTCCTCAGAGTGCTGACCCTGCCTCTAGTGTCAGAGACTGAGTTCCACAGTCTGCCCAGCTACCTGAGACAGATGACCCTGTCCAGCCTCAACCAGGCCCTCCACAAGATCAACAGCGCTGCTGCAGAGAAGAGCCACGGTCAGTGAACGTCTGGTCGCCTCTAGCCTTTAAACCAAGCATCTGTCATTTGGCGGACGCTTTTATCCAGCGTGCGTTACACTTCTGTGAGCACATACCCAGTGGGTAGTCGAACTACTAACCTCAGCAGTGTGGCAGTGTTGGTGCCTTGCTCTACCCATTGAGCTACACAGGGAATAGAACCCCTAACCCTGGCAGTGTTAGTGCCTTGCTCTACCCATTGAGCTACACAGGGAATAGAACCCCTAACCCTGGCAGTGTTAGTGCCTTGCTCTACCCATTGAGCTACACAGGGAATAGAACCCCTAACCCTGGCAGTGTTGGTGCCTTG